>CAJQZJ010000102.1:793607-821013 GCA_907164525.1 Lophiomys imhausi | reverse complement strand
TATCTATCTATCTATCTATCTATCTATCTATCTATCTATCTATCTATGTATGATTGTGTGTAGAATTCTGGGCACTAAGAAAACCACTCAGTTATAGTTAACATGGGAGTAGTAGAGAGAAATAGCTAAGAAGATTCAGATCAGAATCCATGGCTCTTGATCAGAGCATTTGAGTTTAAATGAGTAGCTGGGAGATGTAAAATAGAATGATAGCTAACCCTAAGGGAGTTGCTCCAGGCCGTCTTAAATGCTTAGAGTCATAACCCAGAACCCCAGACCCTGCAAATGGATTCATTTTCTTGGTCTTCTCTCCCACCTCACTTCAATCCTTCTCTTTATTACATTTAGCATCACTGTTTGAAGAGCTGAAACTACTTGGCAACATGTCCATGTGACAAGTCTATGAGAGGCGACACATGCCACAATCTGAGGATAGGTGAACACTGACCCAGGACTTCAGGGGAGGGGAAGAGTCAAGTTAATGCCATGGAGTTGTCTGCTTCCCACCTGTAGAACTGCTTTTTTTCCATGCTAGGTCTAACCTGAGAATGGAGCAGGCAGACACAGCAGGAACGATTATCAAAGCAACCTTCCCGGGACTCCTGGGAACCTTCCCGAAGTGCTTTGGGCATACATCTCACGTACCAAGGCAACATGCAGAATTTTCAAGGTGGCACACTGCAGCTCTGTACCCTTCAGGAGACTTTAAAAAGATAAGCCATTTCCATATCTTTCTGTCTGTCCTATTCTTCACAGTCCCACTGGGGACCAGTGTGTGAATTTGCTTGGCTGCCTTGGGGACCAGTGTGTGAATTTGCTTGGCTGCCTAAAGCCCAGCAGTGGGAACATCCTTATCTTACTTTACCTGAATTTAGAGCAGCACAGAAGCATAGGCTGCCAACCCAGGGTCTGCTTACAGAAGTCCTGGCAACGAGAATATCCAAACAAACACCTTTCAGTGTTTTGTTTGTCATTTTCTGAGGTACTGGTGGTCAAACCCCAAGGCTCATGGGTGCACTCTCCCACAGAGCTGCACTACCAGCTCCTGGTGTTGTGTTTCCTCATTGTGCTCCTCAGCCCAAGAATCTGTTCTTGAGCACTCCTATTTATGTTACTTTCAAAGGCAACCCAAACACACTTATGCCCTTAACTGAGTGAGTAGAGGAGAGACTGTTTTCCATACTAGTGTGGGGAAACATCTTTGTGTTAAAAAAGAAAAGAAAAAGTTCTATACATTACTACTAATACTCCAGCTAGACTCTTCCTCAGGAGCCTTTCCAGCTGGCTCCTTTGATTACAGAGGTCTTAATTGCACCATATTTTCTTCACAGCACTGGAATGTTCTAAATCGTTCTCCACAGTGCTGCTCCCTGGTTTGCAATTTGCTCTGAGAAAATGAAGACTCCGGTTTGTTTTATTCTCGCCAATTCCCCAATTCTGCTGAATACAAGGTGCCGGCACTTGTCCTTGTATGCTTTCTGTTGCTGTGTGTGATGAACACCTTGACCAAAAACAACTTGAAGTCAAGGCAGGAACCTGGAGGCAGGAACTAAGGCAGAGACTATGAAGGACCGCTGCATACTAGCTTGCTCTCATTGCTTGCTCAGTTTGCTTTCTTATCCAATGTAGGACCACCTGCCCAGGGATGACACCACCCTACACCACCAGTGAGCTGGGCCCTCCCACTTTAATCCTTCAACAAGAGCATGCCCTGTAGACATACCTGCAGGCCAATCTGATGGAGACCAATTCCTCAATGGAGGTTCCCTATGCCCAGATATGTTTAGGTTTGTGTCAAGGTGGCCAAACCCAACTAGCACTGTGTTCAAATGTTTACAAAAAGAATGAAGGACTACTTCCTCTTTTGCAACTTCTTTTTCAGTTCAGCACATGTAGAACTTAGTTGTTCTCATATGAGGCAGCTTGGATCTAAGGCTAAGTTCTGATCTGAGAGTGAAGCAGGGTTTGACCAGTTTCTTCTATTCACAAGTAACCATGAGGCCCAGAGAAACTCCAGTCAAGAATGTGGACTCTGGGACCTGCCCTACCACTTCCTGACTGCTGTTGCGCAGGTCATTGAACTTCTCTGGGCTCCTCTGCTGGTCTCGGAAGGGATTCCAGAATACAGGGTAACTCTATCAATTACGGAACCAGGCCTGGTACTTAGAATTCTGCCATGAGGAGCTCACGTCTGAAACATTTGATTGACAAAGGGAGGGTCACAGCTACTGCAATGCAACTCTTTAGATTGCCTGGAACCACTCTTAGTCCCAGGATCCCTGGTCCTCCACAGTACACACTCAACAAATGACTGTGGCAAGCCATTTCCACAGCACAGATGTCCATCTTGATTCGACGGGTCCTGTCTGAAAGGCTTCCAATGCAGTGGTGCTTCTGCACTGCAAACAGAGCTTTGACCTTGATCTGCCAAGGACTGGTGGGGCAGAATGGGCCCTGTGGAGAAGCAGTTGCTCTGGGCCTGGATTACTTTGCTACCACATGCATGAAGTGAGAGGAGCCATCTGCCATGAGCAGACCCAGGTGGTTCTGCATGTTCCTTCTCCATCCTGCTGTTCTTCTGTCTGCCAGAGGATCAAGTCGCCTCTACGTATTTGCTGATGTGTTAAGAGCTCCTCCATTTATTTGTTCCATGTAACTGAACGAAAACCACTTTGAAATGCATCATTTGTTTTATTTACAACTCTTATGGGAAGCTGGGAGTGCCATTCGGCATCAGCAACTAACCTGAATCTTTGAATATTTAGATAAGTTAAGGACCACACAAGAAGGAACCAGAGCTTCAGGATCACAAGTAACAGTGTGACATGGACAGGTTCCTCCACCTTCTGGTACATGGGGTTTCTCATGGGTTTCCAGAGATAACGCACAGAGAGCAAAGTCTGTGACCAGTTGTACTTATGCACTGCAAGCCCATGGGCGCAGTGGCTGATACATTATTTGTGGGAGATTACTTGTGTCTGAGTAGTTGGGAAGGAAGTGCTCAGATGCCTGGTCTTGCTATAAAAAACATTCTAGATTCTGGCAGAAGCTGAATGTGCTTTGTGTGCAACTTGGCTTAAAGACTCCCGAGTGCCTCTAGCTCCCTGTGGGGAACTTGCTAAGCTCCTTCAAAGATCTATCTTTGAAGGGATTTCATCTCCTGGCATTAACTGTGATTACCCTGCTTCTTCTTCCATCCATGGGAAACTGCATGAACTTGGCCCATAATCCAAAGTCAGGATTTGATGCCTGACAAGCTCTCTGGTGTGAAAAGCCTCAAGGCACATCATGGAAACTAGCCTGAAACCTCACTGCAGTTCCTTACAGGCCGTGGCATGTGCTCCACCTGTGTAACAGCTTAGCTGCTTTTCCTCTAAGGCAAAGAGGGTGGAGAGGTGCACTAGATTGTGTGTCCCCAACCCCAACCCCAACTCATATGCCAAAACTGGAGCTGGAGCCTGTGGGAAGGTGTCTTAGTCACTATTCTATGGCTGTGAAGACAGACTATGACCAAGGCAATTCACATTTCTAAAACACCATTTAATTGTTGGCTTGCTTACGCTTTCAGAGGTTAGTCCATTATCATCATGGTGAGGAACATGGTGTCATGTAAACGGAAATGATGCTGGAGAAGTAGCTGAAGGTCCTATATCCTGATCTGTAGGCAACGAGAGAGACTCTGGGTTTGGCATGGGCTTTGGAAACATCAAAGCCCACCCCCAATGACACATGCTCTCCAACAACGCCACACCCCCAAATGCTTTCAAATAGTGCCACTCTCTGGTGACCAAGCATTCAAATATATGAGTATATGGGGGCATTTTCATTCAAACAACCACAGAAGATACCTAGGTCACCAGAATGGAGCCCTCATGAATGGAATTAGTTCTTTTATGAAAAGGTCTCCAAGAGTCCCTGTTGTGTGATGCTAAGACACAAGAGAAGTCAGAAGCATGCAACTTAGAGGTCTTCACCAGACCCCAACCACACTGGCATCCTGATCTTGGACTCCTTTCCTCCAGAATGGTCTATGACACTTTGTTATAGCATCCCCAGCTGGTTAGAAAATAATAAGGCAGCCTCTAAACAGGGCAACAAAGAGATTTGATTTCACTGGGTGGAAGCCAATGATCCCAACGCCCACTTTGTAGTCTGTTCTTCTCCTAAGTGTTGGGGGAGATACACAGAAGGCAATAGATGGAGTTCAAGATGAAAATGCCTTCTCCTAGTATGTCTGTGGTAATAACGCTCACTTAGCACCATTACAAAATACTTTCCTATGTGTTCTTATTTGATCCTTACAATACAAAGAAATACACAGGGGACAGTGACCTAAATCTTCATGATCTGGGTATGGACATGAGATTTTTGCATGGATTGCAAGGTTAAATGTTTATTAGAGCACTGAGCTGGTCAAGCAGAAACTGAGAGTTGGCTCCAGGGTCAGGTCCATCTTCTTTTCTGTTGTAGAAAAACGCTGTGGAATCACCGCCCAATAACCTATACACTATGTCTTATGTCTACAAGGACTCTGGAGCTAAGAGCTGGGACTAGTGGATGAAGTTGGCATCCCATTGGCCAGGCACTTTCTGCAACCAGTCTTCCCTTGCCAACCCCTGGCAGTTCATCAGAAAAGTCCTCATAGGCCAGGCACAGTTAGGTAATAGGAGTCTATGTCTAAGTGGGGAGCTTGTAAGGGAGCCTGACTTTGTTTCCAACCCTTCCTGTAGTTGGACTTGTGTGTACATGTGTGGTATGATTGGCATGTTTGCTTTTTCTAAAACTTAAGCTCTAAAATGAAGTCCTATTAATCATTATGACAGGCCAGGGAGAGAAGCAGCAGCTTTCAGCAGGGGAACGCATGGGCTGCCTCTAGAAATCCTCCCATATCCATAGAGACAAGCAAACAACTGTCTAGCACCACTGGAGTATCTTTGGGAGCCTGTTGAGGTAGGGCAAGAGTGTGGTGGTCCTTCTGACTTAAGCAGAGAAAAGCTTATGCATAATGTTAACTTTTTACAAACACATGGTAAGTCATGACAAGGTTTGATTTGATGTACTTCTAAGTGTGTTACATATTAATGAGACCTGGCCAGGGACAAAGGTGTTGCTGAAGCATACATAGCCTTCCTTCCCAGAGCTCAGTGTCAGCAGGCACCCATGCAGCCTCCTTCTTAATACTCCAAGTCTTTCCCTAACTGGTTGAAGTGATTCAAACTATGAGGTCCTCTTCAACTCCTGTGAAAATTTACCAAAGGGTGGCGTTTTGTATATATTTCTAATCAAAGGGTCTCTGAGGCTGGTTGCTGGTTATTGATCAATGTAACACACACATACAACATCATTGTTTTGAGAGGCTGTTTTCCAAGCTGTTGAGCACACAAGCCTTGGAGCCAGATTTTTAAATCCTGGTTCCCCCCCTTGTTAGCTGTGAGAACTTGGAGAAGCTACTTGACCTCTCTGTGCCCTTTCCTCACCTGTGAAAAGAAGATAACAGTGCCTACCTCATGGGGTTATTAGAAGGATTAGATGGATTAAAGTAAGTAAATTAAGTAAAGCACTTAAAATAGTGTCTGGCACACAGCCAGGATGCTCTCTCAAATTAATTGACTGCTTACTGTGGCTTTCTGGGTATTTTAAGTTCCTGATACTGTCACATGACATCTGAAACAAGATTGGAGATTTCCCTAATTTACACATTCTGTAGGAATAACATTTTGGTATGCATAGATCTCCTTCAGAGGTGTGTTACAAGAACCTTTTACACTTCCATCATGGATATGGGGTGAGGCTTTGGAAAGTGCTAGGTTATCTGGGACTCGAAAACAAAATAAAACCACCTTTTATAAGGAAAGTAGAACAGATGCTGAATTCCAACCTTTGTCATGCAAGGCATGGTAAGAAGAGGCCTCCAAAAGTGTTTACCTATGTCTTACAAAATGATTCTGAGCCCAACTAACCACACAGAAATTGATGTTTTCTTTGCAGTTTGGATGACGAACCATCAAATGCCAAGGAGAAAGCATCTATTCCACAGTTCGAGAGGTTTGCCAGGGATCCGATATTGTCATCTCAGGTGTCAGAGCAGTGCCTCCTACTTCTCCTATTCAGTCAGTGTATTATGTACCTAAGCCATGTAACAAGGCATGACTGTCACAAATGTCAGAATTATACCTGCCATGATGATGTCACCAGTTGGCAGATAACTTCTTCAGTCCACTTTGTCCCAAGGATGCTTCAGCTCAGGGCTTCGGGAAAAGCTTAGGTATATCTCAGAGCTGGGGACAGGAGACCTGGAGAAAGACCTCCTGCCAGAAACTGCCATGGTAACCCCACTGCAGACCAAAGCAATGCTCCTGATCTGTAGGGGTCACCTTGCCGACACTGAATTGTGCTTGGTGATCTGTTTCTTCCAGAGGACTGCTTCACATCTTAAACAGGAGTGGAGTTAACCACATTAAGTTGCCTTCAACAACGTCCTGTCCTATCTCGATAGCACCTCTTCTGAGTTGTGTGGAGAATAATTTCTAGGCAGAAATTATTGGATAATGGGCAGACATAACAAAAGCAAACCATTTGCAGTGCCCACAATTACCCTTATTAACTATTCAATTAACATTCTTCAAGTCATTTTATTATTTGGTACGGGGCGGAGGAGGGGGGTTCCTGCATGTGTGTCTGTGAACCATGTGCATGCAGTGCCCTCAGAGGCCAGAAGAGGGCATCAGATCCAGTGGGACTGGAGTTGCAAAAGGTTGTGAGCTGCCATGTTGTGTGCTAGGAATTGAACCCTGGTCATCTGGAAGAGGAGCTAGCTCTCTTAAACGCTGAGCCTCCACTCTAGCCTCCATCTTTTCCATTTTTTAATAGATTAACGCAAAGAGACTTACTGTCTGGCTCCCACGCACCATTAGCAAAAGCAACAAAACTCAAGAACAAAGATGATTCACACATGTAATTCCATGGGTAGTCACATGACCCCAGTGACTAGAAGCAGGGAAGGTTTTTTGTTTAAAAATGTGATTAAGAAAATAATCTTGTGTCCTGTTGTTGGTTAGTCTCCAAATGCCTCAGACTCTAGGGACTTCTTTAAGATTTCATATTTATATCTTAAAACTAAGAACCAACACAAAACAGGAATGTATATGGCCCAATCATTCTCAAAAGATATAAAAAGGTGTTCAGCATAAACAGGGTTGTCTCTCCTCATATGAAGGACATCAGTGCCTGGAAGGATATGCCTGCCATGAGAACAAGTGCTTTTCTCAGGCAGGAAGAAATTCAGACATTTGCCTGCTTGTCCTCTGAGCTTTAGTTTGATTTTGCTTTTACGCAGTCGGTGTTACCATTTGAATCTTTTGTTTTGTTTTTCCAGACATGGTTTCTTTTGTGTAGCCCTGGCTGTCCTGGAACTCACTCTATAGACCAGGCTGGCCTTGAACTCACAGAGAGCCACTTGCCTCTGCCTCCTAAGTGCTGAGGTTAAAGGTGTGCACCACTACCTAGCACCATTTGAATTGTCGCGTCCCCCTCGACCAGCAAGGACGACGCAACTCGCAAAAGCTCTTCTCAAGCAGTTTATTCAGGTCCCTTGAAAACAGTCTTCTGAATGCCCGGGCAGACCCAACCCACAGGCTAAATACTATATGAACAGCCAATCAAGTAAAGCCACGTGGTGCTATCTTAGAGGCCCACGTATGCGGAAGCAAGGCAGATCAGCGGTATTAGCCAAATATGGACTTGTTTACCACCGAGAGCGCTCACTGTCGGGCTGGTGGAAGGCGGAAACCGGCGCCATCTTTAGGGCGCGGCATGTCGCAGCTCTCTACAGTTCCCCCTTTTTTATTTTTTCTAAAGTAGGTAGAAGTCCCTGGAAAGGCTACATAATCCCCATATCTGGGGATCTCACGGTGGGCCTGAGCCTGTAGGAGGGTGGTGCTCAAACTCTTACCCGTCTCTGGGTCAGCCTCCCCACTCAGGACTGCCCTGTCTTAGGTGGCCGAGACTTACCCGTCTACTCCGTCATTGACTTGCCAGACCCTAATATCCGTGGAACGAATACCTCAGTGGGCAGGGACTATACTCAGTGAAGACTTAAGGCTTCATGGCAGCGAGCCATGCCTGAGGGGACTGGCCCGCCTCAATGGCGACAAGGGCCTGTATAATCATGGCTGCATTACGCTTTTGTGTGGCTCTCATTTTGTAGATGCACCATAGGCAAACCAGAGAGGCTAGTATCATCAGTATCGTCAAAGAGCCTACGCCCACCCACTCCTTAAGATGATCCATAGCTGTCTGTATCCAGGAAGTCAAACCAGTAGCCAGGCTCAAATCCACCCGAGTGGAGTTAATGTGGACGATTGTCGCTCTCAGCTCTCTCATCAAATTTTCAAATTCAGCCGACCAATCCTGTAAGAGGAACTTTGACAATTGTCTAGACAGATTAGCAGCCTTTGTAAAATTTTGATACTGCACAGAAGTAACACACAAACCTTGCATTTTCCACTCACACCCCAACTGTGCTAGTTGCCAAAGAGAATCAATCTGTTCTTGTATTAAATCTATGCTTTGATTAACTATCATAAGGCCTCCTTTGAGATGAGAATTCATAGAGGTCTGAGTATCCAATGCCTGTGCTACAGTGGCTGAGATATTATTCAGGGCATTGGCAGTCTGTATAGAACAAGACAAGGCAATAGCTTAGGCAGTAGCCCCCACAGCAGCAATAGTGATGGCAGTAACAATAGCTGCAGTGATGCCAAAATCTCTTTTAAACCTGAATAGCATCATAGTATTAGGGGCCTCTACAGGAACTGGTACATATCGAGGCATTCTAGTCACCACAGCCACAGGAAAGGCTGTGGCATTCCAGCATAGGGCATAAAAACATGTGCCCGGAGTGCATACTAACTTTTCTTCACCCAAGGATGCACTCCCATTACTTACAATCTACAGAAAAGGAGGCCAGAGACATACTGGTGAGGCTGAAAAGGTCTTATTGCGGTAAGAATGAAACAAAGATTTCCAAGTACCAGAGCCACTACCGCTAGAAAGATCCAATTTGGTAGCGGACCCTAGGGAAAAATTACCTCTTTGATAAATTCCTCCCCCAAGCATAATGACAGGTCCCAAGTCCATGCAACTTCCATTTACCCCACACAAAAGCCACAAATCAAAAGGATTGGTGGCAGTCTGCTGAGGATCCCTAGTAGATATATCAAGCATTCCTGTACAAGACTTATTCACTATATTACTAATCATGGGGCTAAAGGAAAAATAATCTTGTTGAACCCAAACTGCTCTGCGCTCCTGACATCCAGTCCAGGGAAAAGGTCCTTCCTCTCCTGTGGATCCTCTACAAAAAGGTGCCCAGCGTGGCTGTCTGGGGGGGTCCCGTTCAGAGACTCGTGTGGGCCACCATCCTTCAAGGCGAGAACCATTGCCTGAAAACAAACCACCACTCCTACCCCCAAACCTCAGTTGTGGTAAAAAATCTGCTGACTGCTGAGACAATTTAATGCATTCTGTATCATCTGACCTATTGAAGCTCATTAAAAAGCACAGACTATCCTTCAAGCTGACATTTCTATTACCCTCTATAGGGCTTTTCTGATCATCAAAGGGAAGGTAGGGTAAACCTAAGCTTCTATTACTGCTAAATAAGCGTGGAAACACAGTTGCATCATGTCTGACCAGCATCGGCTTTGGGAATATCGACAGGATCCCCCATCTCGGCTCGGTCATTCCTGACATACTCACTGCTACTATCACCAGGATCCTTAGGAAGGTCTTCATGACGAATCTTCCTCACAAGGCATTCAGGCACCCACACTGGATCTTGTTGATCCTGAGGAAAAACACAAACAGAACCTCTCGCCCATGTTAGCACGGGGACAGGCCCCCGCCAAGAGCCTGTCAAAATATCCTTCCACTTCACCATGCTTTTAGGTGGACCATGGGAATCCTGATGTCTGTCCGCTGCTGAGCGGCCTTGAGCATCCAAATTGAAAAAGTTTAAAGTAAATAAGGCTAAAGACATTCTCTCCTTGGGGGTACGGCCTTGGCCTATTCCCCCTTTCTGTTTTTGCAAGCATTCTTTCAAGGTGCGATGAGCACGCTCCACAATTCCTTGTCCTTGAGGATTGTATGGTAATCCGTGATTAAGCTGTACTTCCATCTGGTTGCAGAAGGAGACAAAGGACTGTGCCGTATAGGCTGGTCCATTGTCCGTTTTCAGCTGCTGTGGTTTTCCCCATGCAGCCCAGGCTTCTAAGCAATGCCCTATGACATTGCGAGCCTTTTCTCCACTCATAGGTGTAGCATGTATGATACCTGAGCAAGTATCCACAGATATATGAATATATTTTAAGGTTCCAAACTCTGAAATGTGGGTAACGTCCATTTGCCAGATTTTGAGTGGCATCAACCCTCTAGGGTTCACTCCCACACTGGGAGGATGATGATGAATCACACACTGAGGACAGTCCAAAACCACTTGTCTAGCATCTGCTCTAGACAAATGGAATTTTTGCTGTAGAGTGTTTGCATTTACATGAAATAATTGGTGAAACTGTCTGGCTTGGTCCAGGAATGAGCTCCAAAAAATGCATGTCATCCTAGTCCATTGATCAACTTTATCATTGCCCTCACTTAATGGTCCAGGTAATCCTGTATGTGTTCTGATATGTTGAATATAAAAACACCTTTTTCTCTGCCAGATTAAAACTTGTAACTCTTGTAATAAGGCACATACAGTACTACTATTCTTAATAGGACCTGCTAATTCTAATACTTTCACTGCGTTGACCACATAGACTGAATCTGAAATCAAATTAAATGCAAATTGACATCTTTTAAACACCTCAATTACTATTTTCAACTCTACTATTTGGGGGGAGCCCGGTTGAAATTGACATAACACGGGCTCTTGTCTTTCTATCAAATAGGCTCCGCAGCCTGTCTTTGAGCCATCGGTAAACACATTTGGTGACCCTTGAAGTGGTACTGCTGAAGTAACCTTAGGGAATATCACTGGGTGCTCCTTAAAAAATGATAGCAATGGATGCTTAGGATAATGATTATCAATCACTCCTTCAAAGCTACATTGCAATATTGCCCAGTCATCTACAGTGCCACACAAAATCTTAATTTGATGACTGGAATAGGGCACTATTATACTGGCAGGAGCAACTCCAAAACACTGCAAGCATTGTTGGATACCATTCAAGGCTAAAGCAGCAACTGCAGTGGGATAATGTTCTATGGATTTTTTTGGAGAAATCTTTGAATAGGTCCATAATAATGGTCCATCCTGCCATAACAATCCTGTAGGTTGACCATAGGTGGCAAATATGCACAATGCAATGGGCTGTCCTTCCTGCCATCTCTTTAGGAAGGCACTCTGTAACCTTTCTTCCACTTTACATAAAGCTTTTCTTGCTTCTACTGTTAATTGCCTAGGAGAATTAAGTGCTGAATCACCTTTCAAAATATCATATAGGGGTCTTATTTCATAATTTGGTAGCTTTAAATAGCCTCTTACCCAATTGATATCACCTAACAACCTTTGAAAATCATTTAGAGTCTTTAAATTATCTTTTCTTATCTCAATCTTTTGAGGTATTATCTTTTCAGGTCCAACCTTCGCTCCTAAATAATCAACCACATTTTCCTTTTGAACCTTATCAGGAGCTATAAACAACCTTTTCTTTTTTAATAATTGAACTAATTCTTCATAGGCCTGATCTAACATTTGTTCACCCTTAGCTGCCAGTAAGATATCATTCATATAATGAACACATCTCAAATCTGGAAAATTCTTTCTCAAGGGAGCAATGGCTTCCCCCACATACAGTTGGCACATAGTGGGGCTGTTTGCCATGCCCTGGGGTAATACTACCCATTCAAACCGCTGATCAGGTTCCTCATGGTTACAGGATGGAACAGTAAAAGCAAATCTCTCACTATCTTTGGCACACAAAGGGATGGAGAAAAAACAATCTCTTATATCTATAACTATAATGGGCCATGAGGCTGGCAAAGATGATAAAAGCGGCAAGCCGCATTGCACTGGGCCCATGATCTGCATTTGTTGGTTTATGGCACGCAGGTCATGCAATAATCTCCATTTTCCAGATTTCTTTTTAATGACAAAATAGATGTATTCCAGGGAGATACAGATGGTTTTATATGCCTTAAAGACATCTGTTCATCCACCAACTCTTTGGCTGCATTCAATTTTACAGAGGAAAGTGGCCACTGAGGAACCCATACTTGATCCTCCGTCTTCCAAGTTATGGGAATGCCCTCCTCAGTGGCCCCTAGGAAAAACCCAGGCCCTGTCTCTTTTGTCTTTGCTGCATAGATATGGGACTCTTCCGCCCCTGCAAATATTTTCCTATTCCAAAGCCTGAAGCATATCCCATATCTTGCATCATACGTTGGGCTGAATCAGAATAGTCATTACTCAATTTAAATCCCATATCCTTTAAAAGGTCTCTTCCCCAAAGGGAGATAGGGAGCTCAAGTACATATGGCTGCATTTCTCCTGAGTGGTTTTCTTGGTCCTGCCACTTTAATAATCTTGCACTCATATCTGGAGTCTTAGCATAACCCAGGCCTTGAAGTGTTTGAGAAGAGGCTTGTACGGGCCAACCTGAAGGCCAGTCTTTCTTTGCTATGATACTCCTATCAGCCCCAGTATCCAAAAGGCCCAGGATCTTTTTACCATCAACTTTTAACTCCAAGACGGGGCGTTGGTCCAAATCCAAGGAGAGAAAAGTCAGATCTGTGCCCATGGACCCAAAACCATCTTTTCCTCTCTCTCGATCCTTTGCCACATAGCGATCATGTAAGCTCGGCAACATGATCAACTGAGCAATTCTATCTCCAGGAGAGATAGCTGTTATACCACGGGGGGAGGCTACCATGATCTTAACCACTCCTGTATAATCTGGATCTATAACCCCAGGATGGACAATAAGTCCTCTCAAGGCTGATGATGACCTCCCTAAGAGCAAACCAACTGTACCAGGTTCAAGGGGTCCTTTAAAATCTGTTTCAATTAACTGGACCCCCATTTGGGGCGTTAATACGAGTCTGGTGGTGGAGCAGAGGTCCAATCCTGCTGAGCCTGTAGTGGCTCTCCGCGGTCTCTCGGATGGCGGAGGGTTGGCCATCTCTCTTGATTCTGTTCTTTGTCCTGATTCTCTACTGCCCCATATATTTGTGGGCCCTGAGGTCGTGGGCCCCGCTGTCCGTTTTTTGGACGAGCGCCACCATAACCTTGAGTTAAAGGCTGGCCATGGATGTCTATCACTGAACGGCATTCATTAGCCCAATGGTTCCCTTTTTTACATTTTGGGCATAACCCCGGCCGCCTGGGGCGTTGTACACTTCCTGTACTTTCTGTACTCCTTCCCCTGGGGCACTGTCTTTTAAAGTGTCCCATCTTGCCACACTTAAAACAAACTCCTGAACTTCCTCCACCTTTTCTGGTCAACTGTATTACTGCGGCAGCAAGACCAGCATTAGTTAACGGCCCTCCAAGTTCTCTACACACTTTCATCCAGGCTTCTAGCCCTTTGTTCTTGTAAGGGATGATAGCGGCTCTACACTCTTTAGTACATTGCTCATAAACTAACTGTTTTATTAGTGGCAAGGCAGCATCTGGGTCACCAAAAATCTTCCCTGCTGCTTCCACCATTCGTGCCACAAAGTCTGAAAAGGGCTCCATGGGGCCCTGTAGAATCTTAGTTAAGTTCCCACTCACCTCCCCTTTATTAGGAAGAGATCTCCAAGCCTTGATAGCTATCTTGTTTATTTGCTCATAAACCTGAATAGGATATCCTATCTGCTGGTTGGCAAATCTCCCCTGTCCAAGCAGCATATCTCTATCCCAGGCTGGATTTCCATCTCTCTGATTAATGGCTGCTTGCTCAGTGGCATACTCAATCAAGAAAGCTTTCCAGTCTAAGTATTGCCCTGGACTTAAGCAGGCGCGGGCCAGGTCACTCCAATCACTCGGAGTCATACAATGTCTGCTTAATGCTTCCACTTGAGCCATTGTAAAAGAAGCGGTATTACCATAGGTACGAACCGACTCTGCAAGGGATTTAACTACTTTAAAATCGAGCGGTTCCTCGTACCTGTTCCCTTGTGGGTCTTGGTATACCGGATAGGCAAACTGTAATTCTGTTCTTACTTGTGTCCACATCCCCGGGCAGAAAGATCTCCCTACTTTCAGGGACTGAACAGGCTGATCTATCTGAATGGCTTCTGGATATGGAGGGGGAGTTGAAGGCGCCGCGGCAACAGCTTTACTTACACCGACCGCCGCCAATGTGGCTGAAGGCGCTGCGGCAACGGCTTCACTTACACCAACTGCCGCCAACGTGTCTTTCTCTTTTACCCTTTTCTTTTCCCTTTTTCTAATAGCAGTCCTCTCCAACTGTTCTATTAGAGCGTGTAGCTCCCCTTCAGAATCCATACCCTCTGAGTCCTCAAAATCTCTAAAATCTCTAAGATCTCTAAGATCGGGATAGAGAAGAACCTTCTTTTTGCCTCCCTTTTCACTGTCTGCTTGCTCAAATCTTTCGCCTTTGCTACTCTCCTTTTCACTGTCTACCTGTTCAGATCTTTCCCCTTGCAGCAGTTCCAAGGCTGATTCTCCCTCCTTGATTGCATTACAGCATCTCTGATCTTCTAAACAACTTCTCACCATCTTCCAAATCGGTCTTACTCCATGCTTTAGAGTACCTTGTTCCCAAGCAAAATCCAAGTCCCTGCCTAATTTGTCCCAGCAGGATACCGTAAGATTCCCGGACACCGCAAACCACGGAGCCACGGAATCGCATTCATTCAAAAATCTCTCTAGGGTAGACTTCTTAATTTTCAAATTCCTAGCTAAAAGTAGCTCCTGAAGAGCCAGAAAAATTGGATGTGACTCAGACAATCCCATGATTAAAAATTTACTTTCGGTTCGCAGTTTCCCCGCGAAACTTTACCTTTTGTTCGCAATTTCCCGCGAAACTTTACCGTTTGTTCACTATCTCCGCGAAACTTTACCTTTTGTTCGCTATCTCCGTGAAACTTTACCTTTTGTTCGCTATTTCCGTGAAACTTTATTGTCCCAATTTATCCCAGGAACTTACCAGTGCACTGCCCCTGACTGCAGGAGTTCTGAGTCTTTTCTGGTTCCCCGTACGGGCCACCACTTGTCGCGTCCCCCTCGACCAGCAAGGACGATGCAACTCGCAAAAGCTCTTCTCAAGCAGTTTATTCAGGTCCCTTGAAAACAGTCTTCCGAATGCCCGGGCAGACCCAACCCACAGGCTAAATACTATATGAACAGCCAATCAAGTAAAGCCACGTGGTGCTATCTTAGAGGCCCACGTATGCGGAAGCAAGCCAGATCAGCGGTCTTAGCCAAATATGGACTTGTTTACCACCAAGAGCGCTCACCGTCGGGCTGGTGGAAGGCGGAAACCGGCGCCATCTTTAGGGCGCGGCACGTCGCAGCTCTCTACATTGAATCTTAAACATCCTCTAATGGCTCACATATTGAGCACTTAAATCTCCACCTTTTGGTGTTCTGTTGAAGGATGTGGGGCCCAGCTGACTGAAGCAGCTCACTCGGGTGGCTTGAGCGTTTACGCCTGCCTGGGGTTCCAGCTTCCTTTTTCTGCTTCCTGGTAACCATGATGTTGAAAGGCACTCCCACTGCTGCCGCCAAGCATCTCAGTCATACTTTTCCTTACTATGGTTGAGATACTCTGAAACCATGAACCAAAATAAATCCTTCCTCCATTGTATCACTCTGATGAGAAAAAAAAAACACACTTAAAAATCCATAGCTTTTTTTTTTCAGAAATAAAGGCAGAATTTTTATTATTAATTTAGTTTTACCATAAAAGACTTTTTTAAGACAGGATTTCTCTGTGTAGCCTTGGCCATCCTGGAACTCACTCTGTAGACCAGGCTGGCCTCAAATTCACAGGGACCAATCTGCCTCTCTCTCCCAAGTGCTGGGATTAAAGGTGTGCACCTCCACTGCCCAGGTATGAAAACAAATTTAAGCAAATACCAGGGAAAAAACAAGTGTAAAGCTGACTTAGGTGGTACTGTGTGTTGGAGTGGCTGTTCCTTTGATATGAACTTCTTTAAAAAAAAAAAAAAAAAAAGGTTCATTTTAACATACACTTCTTGACTTCATGTCAGACACCCTGCTGAGGCTCAAATGAGGACACCAGGCCAGTCAAAGTTTAACTCAGTTTTATTGTCCAGTTTTGAGTATTTTCAAATTATACAACATGCAGCCTGCCAGAGTATCCATACATCTTCATTTTAGAACCTAGGAGATAACCAGAGTTTTCCAAGCGCCAAGGGGGGCTACTTCCAGATCTTTAGGGAAATTTCTATCTCACAGGATAGCTATTTAAATACACACTGCCATTCTTCTCATCAAACTACAGAAACAAGTTTGTCCACAATTTTTCTTAATGAAATCTATTGTACAGAACATAAAGCCCAGAGAACACATAGCTGCAGTACAGATGACACTGTATGAACTAGACAGAATTCTACAGAAAGCCCTATTCCCTTGTATCTGCACACATGGGAAATGTTTGAAATTGATACACAATTTTCAGTAACTAAGCAGACTTCATAGACCCAGTGCTTCCTTTGGCAGTTATCTGGTCCTTATTCAATCAATATTTGTTTAAAAAGTCAAAATTATGTTATGAAGCAGTTTTAACCAGTGAAGATTCTTTAGCTTGTTCAAAAAAGTCAGGATGAGACAACGAAGTGAAACCTGTCTAATGACAAACTTGTGCTAATGACGAGCTTCCCCAGTGTCTTCTAACTACAGTCCTAATGGCGCCTGCCCTTTAAAGGAAGGGACTGTTGCAGCTTTGTGTTCCTTTAGCTAATATTCTAGGAAAGTCCCACCCCTTCAAGCTCCTCTGAAGCCTTGGTACCGCCATGAGACTGAAAAAAAAATCACTTCTCTATATGGACTTGAAGGCTTCAAGGAGTCACTGGATCTACATTCTAGACAAACATTTTTAGCCCTTCATTTATTCCAACATTTCAACAAATTCTTATTTTCTTCACTATGCGATTCTATAGTATTTAAAAGGCTTAGCACCTCTTACTGTTCTACTACCTGCCATTCAATAAAGCAACCCGTTCAGCATTCGAAGAGATGAGACCTACATACAGGCTTCTCTAAGAACTGATCAAATTCAGTTGGTGTTATAAGCCCCAACCATAATCCCACTCATAACCAGAACCCCAATGTCCTGCAGGTCAAGGTTATTTTTGCATAAACCATCTGGCTGTTCTTGTACAGCACCTCAGAGTAAACTTTCAAGAAGTAGGCATGAAACAATAGATTATTCAAAAGAGAGAACACATTAACATGTATATTGGCACTATGTAGCATATGACCAGAAACATAACCGTTACTTGGCTATTCATAAGTTGGATTTTTACATTTAGAGTATAGGATGTAGTAGTCTGGCAACAATGAAATTTTTATAAACATGTCCTTTTTAAAAAGTTGCCTGAAAGTACATTGTCCTGATAAAAGAATGAATAGACAAACTGAGATTAAGGTATTGCCTGAATAAACCACAGAGTCTGTTCCAATGATGTGCCTGGCTTTTAGTCACAGTGTGAGAAAATTAGATTAGAGGTCTTATAAAGACTGGCGCTAGATGAACTGACTGGCTGATCAGCAACTAGCAGAATTATCTCTAAAAGACATCAAAGCCAACTTTCTCTGTGAATAAAAGTACAGTGAATTTTGTAAAGCCCTTCTAGAGATCAAGTAATATGAACTACAAATGAATGCTGCCTTTTAGAACTTGAAAGTGCCCCACAATTCTTCAGAAGTAGAAAACGGGAACCTAGGGGGAGATTGCTTTAGAAAGAATCTAAAATAATCCATTTTATAATGGATATTAATGAAAGCCAAGAATAGGATATTACTGACCTGTGCCCAATCTCCAAACACAAAGTAGCACAGTTATCTAAAAGACAATTGCTGGACCTATAGACAAGAAGCATGTGACTGGTAGTCCTCTTAAAGGCCAATATTTCAGCATCCAAAGTCAGAAGCAAACAAACAGCACGCTTTCCAATCCAGCATCTGTTGGTACCCGATAAGGGTTTGCAAACTGACCCTTCCATCAGACTCCACATAGCAGCCAAGCAGTTATGTTGAGCAGACGGTGGCAACAAAATTAAACAAAGTGAACACAGTTAAACAAACACAAGATCGTCTTTGTAAAATAAATACTTCAATAGAAACTGTCTTTTCATGCCTAGTTAATAACAAAACACCGTAGATAAAGGGCAACACCTAACAGATAAATTAAGTCAAAGGAGTGTTGCTTTGATAGGTAAAGACTATACAGAAAGCATCGGGAAGGCAACGTACCCGGCCCTCAGCATCTCACACGGGCATGTGATTAGCACACATTAGCCATATTCGCTTTTGATGCCCCCACCCTCACAGTCACGGGAAGGCCCAAAGTCTCCCCTGGCATAGACTTTACTCCAGTGGTACCAGTTGCACAAGACAGTACGAGCTCACACTTCTTGGGCACCTAAGATGACAGGAGGGGTGATTTCTCTGAGATGGATGGGAATGTTACTAACCCTCAAATAAATGAAAAAAAAAAAAAATAGCAGCATATAGTATCCACTTACTTAAGTTACTTAAACTTGTCAGTTTCTCTCAAAACTCTTCTACTTGGCAATTGATCCTTTTAGTATGCCTAACTGTAAGTAAGGGAGTCACTTTTAGATTCAGGGATCTGAATAAAGTAGCAACTAGATGTACAAAACGAACGAACAAAAACAAAAACAAAAAAACCCTCAATCCAGTTATACTGATTTTTTTTTCTACCACCTAATTGTTCCTAGAAGAAGAAAAAGCCTATTTGGTGCCAAAGCAAGAATTCACGTCATCAGTTTGCAATGATGGGCTACAATAAAAACAGACTGGCATAACCTCGTCAGTGACTTTCCCCTCAGGGAATTCTTTTCCAACTACTGGAATGATGCCAGATTTCTTTGGGAATGTCTCCTCAAGCACATGATGGCTTGCTATGGAAAGAGGCTATCCCAATGCAGGTTCCAGTGGGTCCGGAGGAAGCGGTGAGGGTGGGAGGCAGCCCCATCTCCACAAATCCTAATTCTGTAGCATTTCCAGCACTTCTACAGGAATGGTGTTCAAGTGACTGGGCTGGCAGAGACTAGTCACTGCAGGCTCACCAGCAAGCAGCTTGGAGGTGAAATGTATGATTCTTCTCATTTTCATAGCTGTGTCTGAATGAGAAAATTCTACACTGCTATTGTCAACCTATTTTTCTGCCTTGAAGAAATCTGCTTTGCATTTTAACAGGTGCCATGCTAAATGGTGTATTTTACAGATTCAAAGATGTGACCAGGATATTTAAAATGCTCTCTGGGGTTGGTTTTGGAAAAGTGTTCAGAATGAAAAATTTGAACCTTATAGCAGCACTTTTTTTGTTCCCTAAAAATATAAAGTAATGTGTTTATTTTACAGGAAACCAGACAGTCGAGGCAGCGCATGGTCACTGATTCCACAGCACTTGGTTGTCCCTCTAGGATGGCACAACAGGGCGTTCCATTCCAATGGGTCAGTGCACTGCAGGGACCTCCAGAGACCACGCAACCCTGGAGGTGAGAAGTGGTAATGGTTCCGAGCAGGAAGTGGGTATCGTGTGACCACCTCCTTCCAATGTCTTAGGAGAAGGATCCAAGCACGTATCTGTACACACAAATCCTACACAGCGCAAACACCTGAATCTGGTGTACTACAGACGGCTGGGCAAGCAAGTGTAAAAAGAAATGGAAACTGTATAGAAGAGATAAATAAAGGAACCGGAGACTAATATAGTCCTTTTCATGCTACGTGAAGTCATATCTGTGGGGAAAGAATGAAAGAGAGAACACAGGGGTTAGGGATCAGTAGAGATTCAGTCCTCAGACCTTTTGTTTCAGTCTGGACGTTTAGAGCAGAGCTAGCTGTCCAATACAAATACAATGCCACTGATTTTATTTCTTTAAGTATCTGTATTAAAAAGTAAATCTGAAAGAAAAAAATTAATCTTAATAAAATTTATGTAGTCCAGCATTAAACTATTACTTCGATATGCACATATGCAGCTATTTTTCACTACTGTATTGCCATTGGGAGATTTTTCACATACTCCATCCCTCTCTGAGTGTGTGTTCAGTCTGGTGTCTATTCTTCATCATCAGAGCTTCTCAGTTGGGATTCGGCTAACATAACAGATAATACAGCTTCCTACATCCTAGATTTAGGGTTTTTGTCCTGACACAGTCTCAATATTCTCTTCCAAAAGTCAGCACATTACGAATCAGTGTGCAGTCAGAGTGACACAAAGCACTTCCTATCCTGAAGGATAATCAGACATCACTCATTAGGCAGGACAGGCGTCACCAGGCAGGTCGGGCATGGCCCCGACCCAGGCATTCCTCAGAAACAGGGCTGATTTGGAGCTGATTTAGAAGTGCTGTTTCATGCCAATGGAGTCATGAAAGTTTCAGAACAACATTGGAGTTTACTCTGCCTCGCCCTAGAGGTCTGTCCATCTGACGCTGGGGCAGGTCTCCAGGATGGGAGTCTTAGACCACTCTTGACTGGAAACCAGCCCTGAGTGCTCTTACATTAACTCTGCTAAGCTGGACACTCAGCACATACCAAAAGGATCAGCTCCTGCCAGCATCATGGAGGCCTGACCCATTGGTAATCTGGCCTGTGGGCTTCCTACAGAGCTCCTGGTACCCTCAGGTTGAAAAGGTAGGGGATACAATGGACAGGTACAGCCTCATCCTTGGAAAGCTGAAGAAATGGCACACCAGGAGATAAGGTGGACACAAAGAAAAACTCATCTGCTCACCCGAGTTTAAACAAGACTCCATAACCGGACACACTGTACTTCCTGTTTACCCCTAGCCTTCAATCAAAACTGATGCCCACCTGCAGTGTCCAACAGTCCTTCCAGAATACTTTCTCCATGTTGCTTCTTTACACTCATTTATAATATTGTAAGCAGTATTAGATATTTTGTGTAAATAAACACAATATAATTTATATATGAATACAAACAAAGAAAGAGGAACATGGAACAGAAGAGAAACTAGGAAGGAGAGAGGACAGTTCATGCTTTCTAAGAATAACCAATCCTCCTGGACCGACACAGTAAATACACAGGATCATTTCCCATGCTTACAACCTTGCCTGATTATAAAAGACTTCAACAACCTTTGATGATAATCTTGTAATTTCTAGAAGTTACAGAGAGATAAATCAGTTTGTGGGAAGGACATGCTTCACATTTGGCCTTGAGACAGTCCCTGCTTCCTGTTGAGTGCAAAATGATGTCATTTATAATCCGTTTAGAGCTGAAAACAAATAGGACAGCTATTAGAAGAGCAGCATTGAGATCCTGCTTCACCTAAGGGCTCACTCCTCCAAATACATCATCCCCTTGGACAGAGGGGAGTGGTCTTCCTGTGTGCCTGGAGGCAGGGAGGTGCTGGGTGCACACCTTACATTGAGATTATGGCCTGTCACAAAGACTACAGGCAACCCATATTGACACAGGAAGCATTCCGCACACAAATGCTGTGGCACAGCCTCAATGACTCCAGCAGACCATGAAGTGAGGAGATTTCCACGAGAAAGATGGCATTCAAATCCCCCACCCCACCCCCCCCATGTACAAGATCCAGCACGTTTTGGGCTGACAGCTTGAAATAAATGGGGGCCACAGAGGAGGCCCAACCTGCTTACTTTGGTAACAGATTGTGACAGGCTGTTGAATGGAGAACCAGAAGCTGAGACAGGGTTCTTTCTTCACTACAATGAAGTATCCACCTTCACTCCAATTTTTTGGATTCTAGCTAGAATATCTCCATCCATCCTCCCACCCATCCTACCCAAATGTTCATCTCCTTTGGTGAAAGCACCACAGAAAATGTTGAAGGAAATTTATTTCTCTCCACAAAAAAACAAAAACAAAAAAAGTATCTGCCCATTTTCATTCCAAGAGGTCAGGGAATCCCGAGACCATTAACACCCACTTCTGTAGACCTTCTCTCCCGGGCTATAGAAAAACTCCTTGATAACCTAACAGTTGCAAGAGGCCAGACCAAGAGACCAGGCGGTATACTAACCCAAGGCTCTGTCAACCTGCGGCCGGCAATTCAGAGTGGGAACGTGTGACCAGATTTAGCAGGAAATAAAATCACTTTGCTTTTGAAGGAGGTGGAGATGCTAAAGAAAGAAGCTAATTATATATATGGGTTTTGCAAGAAGTGTTTGGATTCCAACCCTCAACTTTGGCCTTTGAAATTGCTTGCAGTAGACTTAAGCTTAATCCAAACAGTACTTAGTGTTATTTTTCCCTTTGCCTTTCTACAGTTCAATCCTCATTTATAAGAATTACCAGTCGCACTTCACTTATCGCTGTGGTGCAATCTGCCACAGAGGAACTGTTCCGCATTTATGACTAGGAGAACTGCATAACCCGACTAATAAAGCAAGTTCTTCCTGGTGCCACCGAGTCTTCCTGTGAGTTCTAGGTGATAGTTTCCAAGCCACCAGCCCTGCAGGCACCTTTGTCCTTGTCCCTGAAGACCCACTTCTTTTCTTTAGACCCCAGCCCCACAACCACTAGGAGATTAGTCAGTATTGCGAAGGTCAATTTTTCTCTAACTTCTTGTCTGGGTTTCTTTTTTAATTCCTTCCATGTTGTCTTATCAGATCCCTATATAAGGACCCTTGTGTCACTGTGCAACAGCCAAGGATCTTCTCTGAAGTGACAAGGAGGGCTGCTCTCTTCATAGGTTCCAGCCAAGGCCAGGCTCAGAGAAGCAGAAACAACTGATAAGTAGCCACTGTCTGTTACAGCACACAAAGAGGTATGCAAAAGTGTAAAGCAATGCCAGTTAGCTAAGGGTATTCAAAAAATAACCTTTCCTTAAAAAATGCCAGTTATGCCTACGCTCAAATACACATACAACATAAAGACACACAAACACACAGTTAAGTGAAAACAATTTGTTTGTAAAGTAAAGGTGCTGGAGAGATGGTTCTGTGGTTGCGAACATATACTGCTCTTGTGGAGGACCAGAGTTCAGTTCCCAGCACCCACAGCAGTCAGTTCATACCCTTCTGTAACTCCATCTCCAAGGGTTTTGACATCCTCTTCTGGCCTCTGGAGGCATCTGCATTCAGTGTATATCCTTACACACAGACATACTCAAAATTAAAATTAAACACTTTTTTAAAAAGTCACTTATGGTAACTTATTTAAATGAATCAGCTGTTTAATTTTAGTTTTTAAATTTTATATAATACAAATGACAAATACTAAAAGCCCTCTGATGCCAGTGATGCTCTTTAAAGGTACAAAAGGTCCTAACTAGCAACCACCGACTCTTCCAGTGAGCCCACGAAGTAACTGAAAAGCAGAATGAAAACATGACACCCATGTCTGTCGCACCTTCCTACTTTCTTTTGGGTCCTCTTACTTACCTCTTTAGTTTGGCCTGTTAGCTACTCACAGAGCTTGGTCTAACCCCGCTAAAGGCACAGCGATGCCATTGTCCTTATATACAGTCACAGAGTTTCAGGATAAGGAAAACTCTTATGACAACTCTTACCTCCTAACTCCCTACTCTGCACCCTTGTATCCCTAGGCCCCTATTCTTCCATGAAGACAATTACCAAGAGGGCCATGGTGGCTGTAACCTGAAATAGAGTAACCATCGGGAGATCATCAGCCCCACCAGCAGTAAGGGTTTCTACAGACCTCCCCCCAGAACCAGAACTGAGACAAATGATAACCAGACCACACCTTGACCAGGACTGCCCAATTGCGCATACACCTCTGGCCTCCTGCCTGTGTGTAAATGTAAACTTATGTCAAGCGCCCCGATCTTATTTTGTTCCCTTTCCTAATATGTCCACACTGAATAAATTACTGTCTCTTTGCCTGGCAAACTGGGCAGGTGGTCCGACCCAGGTTTAGAGGTAGGCTGTACCTGTCTGGAGGATCCCTGCATGCCATCAATATCAGTGTCACAGTTTCAGGAGCTAAGCTGACAGCCTCCTCATCTGCTCCCCATCTCTGTGCAGTGTTACCCTATTTCTGCTAAGGACAGCTAGCTGTGTGAGCATCTTCGGGTTACACAAGATAATTTACTTGTGATTGGGTGTCACAGCCAAGAAAGGGTGATAGTGAAGGGTCACCCTAACAAAGACAAATGGGATTCAGGTGATTAAGACAAAAGGTCACAGATGAAGAGGAAGGAGACAGCCAGAGACACAGACAAGGGCAGAGTGAGTGAGCATCCTCTAGGGAAGCCCAGCCTACAGCCAAAGATCTAAAAGGAAGGGAGGGCTTTGATGCT
Source organism: Lophiomys imhausi (assembly GCA_907164525.1). Classification (NCBI taxonomy): domain Eukaryota; kingdom Metazoa; phylum Chordata; class Mammalia; order Rodentia; family Muridae; genus Lophiomys; species Lophiomys imhausi. The sequence goes on along the minus strand of CAJQZJ010000102.1, from coordinate 796,533 downwards.
GTAGCAGCCAAGCGCCTAGAGAGGAAACGGATGGAGGAAGGGAAGCAGTGGAGAAGATGGAGGTTCTGAGGAGGTTAGAACTTCCTCTGATCAAAGGAAGACACGACCATACCGTAACTGAGCCAAAAGTTTGTGGCTTCAGCTTCAAGTAGTGAAGATGGTGAAAGGGTGGGTAGACTGGGAGCCAAGGAAACACGCAGGAGAGGCCTGTGTTAAAAATACTGAATGTCGGCCGGGCGGTGGTGGCGCACGCCTTTAATCCCAGTACTTGGGAGGCAGAGGCAGGCGGATCTTTGCGAGTTCGAGGCCAGCCTGGTCTACAAAGCGAGTCCAGGACAGCCAAGGCTGTTAAACAGAGAAACCCTGTCTCGAAAAAAAAAAAAATACTGAATGTCCTATCTCTGCTGCACATCTGGAATCTCCCTTGCACGAGCCCCATTTACTGTGGTGAGACTAGAAAGCAAGGTGTGCATTCCAAGTATATGGGTCCATCAGGGCAGGGTGAAGGTCCATACTAGAGCAGGTACACAGGCCAGGCAGCAGAGCAGGCAGGATTTCAGGCTGGGTCACAGATGACTACTGAGGGAGCAAACAGCAATGAACATGGGTGGAACCTCTATTTCCATTCCGTTACCCAAGAATTGAAAGGTGCTATTTACACTGAGAATTCACAATTATATATTTTATTCACATTAGAGACCCTGAGGAAGTAGGACCTAAATAGGACAGAAATATCCTTCAATGATAGTTACCAGTCTAGGGAATGTCATGTGGAGCAGAGACAGAGGGTCACAGTGGGGCCAGGGAATCCTACCAGGTTGTGAAAATGGCTCCCCTGAGTGCTTTCCTCATGTCTCAAAATATGAAAACAGAGAAGAAAAAAACACTGATTTGATTCATTAATTATACTTCCCAAGCCCTAAATGAGCCTCTGTAGACTACCACCATGGATTCCAAAATGGCATCAAACATTTTACCAATGCTTACTTACCAAAGCCTCCCCACACACCTACAGCTTCATACTCATTTTTTCTCTGACCTTAACTGTCTCTAAGCTAGCCCCTCAGTAGGGAAATGATGCATTCCAGGCACAGGAAGAGGCATGCTGTGAGGTTAACAGAAGAGGTGTGATACCTCGGTCTGGTCAAGGCACACACACGCAAGGGAGGGCACACCAAACACAGCAGTCATGCTGTAGATTGCTGTTTATTTTCAATGAAAGCTCAACTCATCTTTTATTAACTTATGCTAAGGCTAAGTGGTTTGGATTTCTGAATTGTGGTTTTGTTTTAATATAACTTCTAAATTTGTTTTGACTTCATGGCTGTGTTAAATATGTAAGAGAAGGAAATGCATACTATTTTAAATGCATACACATTTAAGTATTATAATAAAATAAGTTCAGTCAGTGTTGAGGACCTCTGATAATTGTAGTCCTTAGAAATATTTTTTTGACCTTTCATGTTTGAGGAAATGTAACAGTTAAATATAAGGGAAAGAGATAAATATATATCCTCCCTCTCTATATATGTAAACACACACACACACACACACACACACACACACACACACACACACACACACACACACACACAAGTGGGGGCATCAGAGACAAATGTGCTTTCAAAGTCTAATAAACGAAGATTCAGCAATGCCCTCCTAGCGCCATCTGCTGGATATATTGGAACAAGCCCTCATTGGGTTGCCAAAGAGGAGTTATGTCCAGGGCCCTCAGAACCAGAGAGCTGGATAAATATTTTTTTCCCATTTTTTTTCTTTTTAATAATTTATTTTTTAGTTCTTCAAGTTACATCTCAATCACAATCCCCTCCCTACTCCCCCCCTCCAGTCCCACCCTTCCACCCTCCTCCCCCTCAACCCCCCCATCTCCTTCCCTTCTTTTTTTTTTTTTAGTTTAAGGTATTTCTTTTTCCCCCCAACAGCTCTCCCTTTCAGTCCAAAAAACGGTTCTTTTTCTTATAACTATAAATACAATACAAAACAACAGAAATAAATAGGCCACAATTATAAGAGTTACATGGCTTAGCATACATTTTGGATAAATATTTAACTGGGCGTCTACACGCAGTGTGGAGCCTCAGACAAGCACTCCACACTCCCTGAGAGGCCCATTTCACACCTCTATTAGCCGGCCACAGCCCTTCTCCCTTCCTCTCTCCCTGTTGATTCTTAATTGCTTGAGAAAGGAGGACTAACACTGAGCAGTGTGACCTCCTTGCCCACCCCCCTACCTTCCTGCTGCACCTCCAGCCCTGCCACCTTAGATGGATGGAGACCACCAGCTGAAAATCGGCCACAACATCATCTACTTGGTAAGAGAAGGCACCTATCTCAACCCCACATTCTCCACATCTCTGCCTTTCATCAAATATGAAAGCTGCTAACTCATTCCTCACCCTTGCCAGCACCACCACCACTTGACATCCAGTTCCACACAAATTCCCCTAAAGCTGCCCAAGGTCACTACCATCTGGCTTTCACCCCAGTCTCTGTCTCCCTGTGACCTTACATCTTCCTACTCAGACCTTCCCCTAGTGTCCCCTCCTTTTTATGACCTCCTACGTTTCAGTTTTTAGGCCAGACTACCTGTCCCCACCCTCCACTCTTCTTTCGACCCCGTGGACTCTCTCTAAGACATCATATCTTAGACACAACCTGTGTGGGTCTTCACTCTCTAGACTATGGCCTCTGCTGAGCTCCAGACTCCTGAAGTCTACCCACTCATTGTCGAACAACTTCTTCCAAATTAAAAAGTTCTATTCTTAAGACTATGGAAGTAAGCAACCCCACAAGTCTCAAGAAGTCCCTGAAACTGATCAGACATATAAGCATTCCCCTCCTATCCCAGCAAGGTTAGATACACAGGAAGGACTACAGAGGAGATTCTCCCATCTGCTGAGCTGCC
>CAJQZJ010000102.1:778330-793597 GCA_907164525.1 Lophiomys imhausi | reverse complement strand
CTGGTATGGTGTTAAGACAAGTAACCAAGGCTGATCCATGAGTAGGTGGAACATTTGTGAGAGAAATTCTAATATGGCTACCTTTTCCTATGTGGTATAGGATGACGTGCCTTCTTGCTGTAAGTGGTGGCTGCAGTTTTCATGAGATTTGTATAAAACATAAAACCAAGGCCTAGCTGTATATCTGTGTATTACCCATCTTTGTGGAGAATCATTAACTGGTCATGGTATCACATGTCTGGCCCCTGGTATGCATAGAAAGGCCTTCAACTGTCTTCCCTTGTAGAACTTGAGGGTTTAAGGGGGACTTACAATGGGAAAAGAACATGTAGCAGCTGCTTGCCTCTATATTCACCTGATTTGGGAAGGAAAATGGAAAAAAGAGAGAATGAGATAGAAGTATTGCCTTGTCACTTGTTATGGAAGGGTATAAGAATGCCTGTTAAAGAGTCTTTTCTGGGATTCAAAAGTCTATTAGAGCCTGTGGAAGAAGTCAGCTAATAAGGAAGAAGAAAACAAAGTAAAGGTGATTTTAAAAGCCCTAAGGTCTAACCATTAACACAGAGAAAGGGAAAATCCATGACCCAACATGTACATGGAAGCCTTACAAATGGCCCATGCAGCCAGGTCTTGGTGACGCATTCCTTTAATCCCAGCACTCAGGAGGTAGAGGCAGGTGGATCTGAGTTCGAAGCCAGCCTAGTCTACAAAGTGAGTTCCAGGACAGCCAGGGCTACACAAAGAAACCCCTAACAGAACATGATAGGCAGGAAGTATCTGTCTGTCAGCTTCCTAAACTCAGAAAGATTTCTATCTACACAAGCCATTTCTACACTGGGCCTGTCATGGCCTGGCCTGTGAGGTTGTGGGAAATGGGCGTACACGGATCAATCTGAGTGCTGTGGCAATGAAAAAACTGACAAGTGTAACTACTCCTCCCGCCTTCAGACAAAGGCTGGGAACCAGAACTGTCAACATGAGGGAAATTAGTGTCTGATGGACTGGCTCACAGGAACCATTAGAGCTCAAGGTTTTCTCCAGGTGAGGTCCTTATGAATCTAAGGGACTGGAAGACGGTGAAAGGACACGTGTCACTGAGAGGAGCAGCTTGGGAGAGGCAGTGTTTGATGTCTAGCTCATTGAGCCTGATGGACCTATTTATACAGTTAAAAATAAAAAGAGACTGACTCAATGGGGACCCCCGGAATGGTCTGGGGGCATTGGTGGCTTTGCTGAGCACCGTGGTTAAATGTGACCTTTGTAATGTAAGAGATATAAGAGAAGCTCTGGCAGATCTGAACAACAGATCTGTAAATTGGGTTCATAAACACAACAGCAATCAAGAGATAATGAGAAGAAGGAAAACCAACAAGGGATCTGTAAGAGCTATCAAGTGCAGCAAGATTTGTGCTAGCCAAATGCTGTGCTAGCGAGCTTCTAAAAGCCTCTAAAGCCTGAGCCGTAGCTCACAAAAGATAGAAATGATAAAATAATATAGAAAAATATAATGATAAAATAATATAGATGACAAAGAGTAACCTGGACCTGAGGTGAGCAGAGTATACGATATAAAATGTGCTAAGGCACAGAATATTTACCTAATCTGGGCTGGCGAAAAGGCAATGGCTCCAGTGCCGGGCTGCAGCCTATCTGAACCAGGAGCCAGTTCCAGCAGCAGAGGTGGACTGCAGCCCTTTGGACTAAGCCTACAACTTGGCCCCACCAATAACAGCACAGGTAAGAAGACACACAGCAGCCCCGTGACAACAGCAGAATGAGGCTGGATGGCTCAAGGGTGAGGTCTATAGATAATAGAGGACTAAAAGGTTAGTGTCTCTCATCCATACCACTATAACTATACCTAACATTGTGTGTGTGTGTGTGTGTGTGTGTGTGTGTGTGTGTGTGTGTGTGTTTCAAGACAGGGTTTCTCTATGTAACGGTCCTGGCTATCTGGGGACTCCCTTTGTAGACCAGGCTGGCCTCAAACTCACAGAGATCTGCCTGCCTCCGCCTCCTGATGCCTGGGATTAAAGGCATGTGCCAGCACACCCAGCTTCTAACATTGTACTTTTGAAGAAAGAATTTATAAATGTGATGAGATCTTTTTGTGCTGTATTAGATCTTGTTAAGGTTTCTTTTCTAGTATGCTCTTAGCTGCTCAAGACCAACTGGCACTTACTTGAAATGAATGACAATAGTCCTTCAGAGTCCTTCCTGCCCACACTCTGTAAAAAAGGTTTCATAACACCAACTCTTGAGCCTCTCACAGATTCATAAAAGCATGTGGAAGAGCAGTTTATGGAAGCTGTTGAGCTTAAATGAAGGCATCCTGCGGGAGGAGCAGGATAATGCCAAAATACCATTATGTAATCACAGTGGGGAAAAAAAAAAAAACAACCCTCAGTGACAGCAGCGGGCTAATTCTCTAGGAGCTGTTGGCTAGAGACAATTTTCCTCCCCCCAACATACACCCACAGAAATAGCAAAAGACCATTGTCATTGCTGTTAGTTCCACACCAGAACTAAATGGTGAGACCTTACTGGCAAAGAAGATGAATGAGACAGTTTGGGTTATGACCAGTTGCTTTCCACTTAGATTTAAAGCCTATTCTATGGGAAAGAATGCATTTCTGGTACTGTAAATGAGAACAAAAATCTGAGGCTGGGGACATTCACAGGTCCCAGTGGAAAAGTAGCTGCCATGGTTTTATTAAATAGATGTAATGTTCCTGTCAAGCTGCCTTCTAAGTGTCTGTGCATATGCATGTGGATCACTGCTGTTCTCAAGTTGGCAGTGGAGGGAAAGTTTCTTTTGTAAACGATGGCACACCATACAAACTCAGAACCTCTGGTAAAGCTCTTAAGGACAACATACCGTTGCTGTGATATAGTAGCTTAACTTTTGTCCTTAGATAGACATCTAGGTCATCCCCTCTGAGGTTCAGGGAACATTACACAAGAGAGTATAGAAAAAAATGTTAAAAGCCAGGAGTAGTCATGGAATATTGTATGGCAACTTCCTTTGAATTAAAAGACTCCATCATGGGAGGAAGCTCATTAACATTTAGGATGTAAACAATTCATTAATCTCAGGAAGTCCTTGAAGCTTACCAGGTACACACAGAAAGCACCTGGCTATGGGAACTGGATGGATAAAATATGCTTACAAGGGCTTCAATTTCAGCTCAAGTCATCATAAACCACTTGCAACTACTGAGTAAAGAAAGAAATGAGGGCTGGAGAGATGGCTCAGCGGTTAAGAGCACTGCCTAGTGCTCTTCCAAAGGTCCTGAGTTCAATTCCCAGCAACCACATGGTGGCTCACAACCATCCACAATGTGATCTGGTGCCCTCTTCTGGAATGCAGGTGTACATGCAGATAGAGCACACATATGCATAAAATAAATAAAATAAATCTTTAAAAAAAAAAAAAAAAAAAAAAGAAAGAAATGAATTGTTACAGTTTTTTCTCTGAAGGCTTTAAAACTCTCATCAGTTCTGTTTTTTTGAGTCAGGCTTTCTGAATGTCAGGATAGTCTGAAACTCAATAGATAGTTGAGGATGTGAGGATTACCTTGAACTTCTGATATTTCTGTTTCTACATTCCAAACGCTGGGATTAAAGGTGTGGAGCACCATATCATAATGTTTGTCTGAGAAATTCTGATTTTTCAGTCTTCCATATAAGAGGCCGTACGAGTGATAAAAGATCAACCTTTGGTTCCACACACCTCAGGCAAAATCTGCATTTTAAATCCACTGTGGTAGTTCACATCTATGACTCCAACACTCATAAGGCTCAGGCAGGAAGACTGTTGTGAGTTCAAGGAAAGCCTGGGCTACCTACAGGTCAACCTGGACTTCAGTGGCTTTGATAGAGCTTTACTGAATTCCATGAGAAAGATGCCTGTTCAGCTTAGTCTGGAATCGCTGGACCAGTATATTTACTAACTCACAGTGTGTTTTCATCAAATGACAACCTATATGCTATATGCTGCCCAGAGCTGCTGCCCAACAGGTGCTCAGAAAATTGGACTGTAAAGTATTCACCCCACCATCCATCTTCATCCTCCTAAAAACATCACTCTTGCTGCAACCTAAATCTTGGGATACACCTGGAAAGAAGACATGAGGCTGAAAGTCTAGCAGAAGTCATTTAGGAAACCATGAGGTGACCCTGAGGAAAGGAGGCACCCACAGGATTGATTCTAACAATCTGAGTTTCTATGGTCTCTGTGAACCTTAACAACTATTCTCAGCTCCTAGGATTCTGTCCCATGAGAAACAAACTGCTATTGTATATGAGTCCTGGTTACTACAGGGAAGCAGGTATTGCATTTTGGTGGATATCAAATACCATTGGACATTTTTAGTAAAAAACAGCTAGGCCGGCCAGGAATAGTGGTGCACACCTTTAATCCCAGCCCTTGGGAGGCAGAGGCAGGTGGATCTCTGTGAGTTCGAGGCCAGCCTGGTCTACAAAGTGAGTCCAGGACAGTCAGGGCTATTACACAGAGAAACCCTGTCTCAAAAAACAAAACAAACAAACTAGATAGGCCCAGGAAGGCTCCCTCCCATTGGTAGCCTGGCCTGTACTCCAAGGCACTTCCTCAACTCACCTAAGCTGGCAACTTTCTTACTGATATGGTATACTGAACCATGGTCCCATATATGCTAAGTGCACGCTCCATCCCTGCTCTCCACCTCCAGCCCCCCACCAGAATTTGAGGCTTTTCTGTGCTAAACTGCCCCAAATAACAAGCTTTCAGATTTTGTCCTCAGTACTGACAATATGCGATCAACAACAATTCAGTAATATCCAATTTAATTTTATTTCGGATAGGAAGCACAGTTTGGACAGTGGGTGGCTCATTGGCAAACTCATTTAAGCCATGGTGATACTGCTGGGTGTACTGTCCCAGGGTTGACCATCTAGGCCTGCCCTCTGGTTCCTGCTCACCTCACCAGGCCCTGGCCTATGCCCTGCTGTTTGTGTAAAGCTACTGAAGCACTACCTTCTGAAGCTTTCAGCTGGGCCTTAGCAATGCTGTCATGGTGCCCTTTCGAGGACTCTGCCACCACCATTCACTTCATATGCTGATTCAGAAAGGACTGAATAGATGGGGTTCTCCTCAGTTGCTCTTGATCACCAAGGCAGCACCTGCCTTATCAGTGGCCTCCCTACTGAGGGCTCAGAGCCCAGGAGCAATGGTCATGATCACCCCTCCCATCTGCACACTTAACGTTTCTCTGAGTTTTAAAACTCTTGACTTTTTCTGAGCCAAGTTTTCGGGCCCTCTATTGTCCACTGCCAGCCCAACTGGGAATCTATTTCTCTATCCAGTTACTAAGGACAGGCTTGGCTCTTCCATCTTCTCTTTCAAAAGCTGTATCATTGGCCCTTTTTTGCTGTCAGAGCAATGAGTTGAGCATATGAGCTGTGGGAACTGAGGCTCACAGAGCACCATCTCAAAGGAAACGTGGTCTAGCATCTCTTGAATAGAAATCACCCATTCTTCAAAACCCCACTTGTCACAGGCTCACAGTAATGATAAAAACATGACTACTCCCTGTTCTTTGCATTCTGTTCCAGAGACTAAAAGCCACCCCCTACTTCTGTCTGGTTTTGTAGATACAGTGGCAGAGGGAAGCCCCACAGACCAAAGCTCAGATTAGGCTCTCATCGTCCTGAGAGGTGATCAGCTCAGGCCTGGCCCAGGGTTGCATAACCCCAGGGACCCTTGGCTAGAGGACCCTATGGCTGTATATTTTGGTAAAGCTGGGTCCACATCTCTTTGACCTGGACCCCAAGCTGCTGGTGGAACAGAGCTGAACTTATCTCTATTGGAGAATGTAGCTGAAGATTGGGGGAGGGGCGTGAGAGGGTGGGTTCCAGAGGGGTAAGGGGCTCTATCTCCAAATAATCCCTGGGGCTGCTACAAAAAGAAAACACCCCAGACTGTGGGGACTCACTCTGCATTTACTTCTGGTAGTGAGTGGAGTTCGAAGAGCCACCTCCTCCTCTGATGGCATGGACAGCTGTTGGAGAGGATGCCGGATAATGTCCTGGGCGGATGGGCTTGGCTATATCCCAGAGAAAGGAGAGAGAACGACATCATTGGTAACAACCAGTCACATGTTTATCAACATTGCACTGTTTATTTGCCCCAGACCTCTGTGGGGACAGCAGGTCTGGCCTCTGAAGCACACTTAGCAAACTGAACTCATATATTAACCATCTTATTTTTTTTTCTGTTTCTTAAAGTTTTTTAAATTATTTATTTATTTGTATTTTATGTACACTGGTGTTTTGCCTGCATGTATGCTTGTGTAAGGGTGTCAGATCCCTGGAACAGGGTTACAGACAGTGAACGCCCGTGTGGGTGCTGGGAATTAAGCCTGGGTCCTCTGGAAGGACAGCCAATGCCCTTAACCACTGAGTAATCTTCCAGCCCCTAACCATCTTATTTTTAAGGGTAAAAATTAAAATAAATAAATAAATAAATAAATAAATGAAAGTTAGAGACAAGGGACTTTGGTTTTATCTGTAGTAGATATATAGTTTCTATAGATTTCACAAAAATTCCACCTGTGATGAGTTTTCTAGGAAAAGAGGCCACAATTTTCAGTAGACTTTCAAGGGGTATAAAATCCAATACATTCAATATATCACTAATCTAAAGGATTTTAAGACTGGAAACACAAAGGTGCTGTCTCACAACACAGCAACAAAACAATATCTGACTGGAAATAGTGTTGCAGGTTATTGGAGATGTTTCAGTTTTAAACAACTCTAGAGAACACCCGCAACTCCCTTTATCCCTCTGGCTTTCGCCTGGCATCTACGATGGAGCAGCTAAACCACTATTCCATGTCAGCCAAATGTTCAAGTCCATAGGCCTACGGGCGAACTTCAGGCCACCATCCGGCTTGCAACAACACTCTACTCGGTGCTGCCAGCCTCGCTCTTTGCAGTTATTTCCAAACCAGAGGACTTCCCTGAGGCAGACAGATGGTCTTCTAAATGGTTCTGCTGGGAAACACTCATACATTACACTGTATCCTAGAGTGTGCCTCTGTTTACAGCCAAAAGCACAAAAAAACACAGCTGGCTTCTGGGGCTTATAGCACAGTTCTAAAGAGCACACTGTGTCAGGGCTATTAAGGACAGTGGGGCCCAAATCTCACGCTTTCCAAGGGTGCCAGGAATTCTGAGTCTCACAGGCTCTATCATATCCTTTCAGGTAAGCAAAGTACTAAATAAGGTCACGGTAGCACCCACCCCTTGGTACACACACACCGATCTGGGCCGAATGTGCCCTCCTGGCCATGTTCTTGGCTCGAACAGCCTCCTTGATGCGATCCACCTCCTGCTGGTAGCGTTTGCGGTCCCTCATGGCATTCTCCTTGGCCTCTTTCAGCGCACTCTCCAAGGCCTTGACCCGCTCTGCAGTAGCCCGCAGCCTCTTCTCCAGCTTGGGGAGTTCACAGCGCAAATCCGCATTGTCCCGGACCAGCTGCAGCAGAGAAGCTAAGGAGTCAGTTTTGAGCAAGGCTGTGCTACTCCCTGGCAGGACAAGGACACGCAAGAAGAGGGCCAACCCTTCTCAGCAGCTAAACCATCCCTGTACTAGGTTGTCTTTGATGGCCCATATAACCCTGATTCAGTGGAGCAGTAACTTGGAGAGGCATAAAAGTAGAAGCCATATCCAGCCACAAGACAGGTTTATTTTGGAACAGGACCTGTTTTCTCTTTTGTTTGAGTGTGTACTGGGCAGGAAAGGGGTTGTGAGGAATTTATTACTCTAGGAGTATGCATGAGCTGAGAAAGTCAAGGTCGGTGAATGGGCACAACCAGAGCTCTCTGCAGACCTTCTTGCAGACCAATGTCTGTACGGCACCAGGTTGAAATCCAGGCTGTGTAACATATCCAGAGGCTCACAGGAAACAGGAGGGGACCATTTGTTCCTTTTTACTTAGGACTCATAATCAAGAAGTAACTGGCTGACCCTAGGGTAATGGGAGGCTCCAGTGACAGTGGTAGAAGTAGCGGAGCCACTCCAAGTCTTGGGTGTTGCATATATAAAACAAAAGGGCTACATTGAGGCAGTCACTTAGAAACTGTTCCCACTAAAAGGGATTGGCTCTTCATTTGAACTTTGTGGTAGTTAATCGTCACTGTCAACATGATCCAATTTAGAATAGCACACAACGTAAGTTATGTGTCTCTGAGGACATTTCCAGAGAGGTTTAATGGAGGGAAGCCCCATTATGAGTGTGGACAGAGCCATCCCATAGGCTAGGGCCCTGGGTTAAAGAAAAAGCCTGCTGAACAACAGTGCTCATCTTTTCTGCTCCCTGATATGTCCACGTATGAACAAACTCCTACCAGAACAGCTACAAGCCAACTCCCCCACCACTCTTTTCCCGTCCTAAGGGACTGTACCCTCAAGCCATAGCCAGGATTAAGTCTTCTTCTCTTGACCCACTTTCTCGGAAAGCATTTGCCCACAGAAATGAAAACAGTAACAAAAACAGAAAAGTGAACCCAGACTGGGAAGGTACCACTATAAGAAGCCTGTTGTCCTCAGGCCTTTGGGACAGTTTGTAGGGGAAATGTGGAAGAGGCCTACAGTGGACCTGTGGGATGGAGGGGCCCTCTCGTACCATAAGCAGAGCTTAGTGGACTGTTCTAGAGGGAGTTTGGAGAGTACCAACAGAAAGGAGGACAGTGAAGGCCAGGCCCATGAAGTGACATGAGTAGTGTGGACTCTGTTAGGAACCAACCTAGAGACCATTCGTGCTATATTCTGACAAAAAGAAAAAAAATATCCCTGCCCTGAAATTTTGAGCAAAGCTAAATAAAAAAGTAATTGACTAATTAATTTGAGCATTAATTGATTTCAAGTCAGGTTGTGTTTTGGTTATTGCTTATTGTTCTCAGTCAAAATTTACTATGAAATGAAGATAAGAAAAATTGAAGGAAATGAACCTGCATGATTTAAAGTTGATATGGACAAGATGGCTATAATTGTTAAAGAAATTAAATCCATTAAGGAGAAACTTCAAACGTTGCAACTGGAACAATAGAAAAGTTGCCTTTGGGGCAAGATCCCCACCCAACTCCTGAACTCCAGAGTCTAACAACACAAATATGTTTAAAAACTTTCCTTTGAAAGGAGGGTACTTGGGCTGGAGAGATGGCTCAGAGGTTAAGAGCACTGTCTGTTCTTCCAAAGGTCCTGAGTTCAATTCCCAGCAACCACATGGTGGCTCACAACTATCTATAATGAGATATGGTGCCCTCTTCTGACCTGCATGCATACATGCAGGCAGAATACTTTATAAATTTATCTTTTAAAAAAAAGAAAGAAAAGTGAGTACTTTAAGCAGCTTCTAGAGCATACTGCTCATATAAGGCCACCTAGGGAAGTATGTTTTAGGCTCAGCCTGGAAGACACACACAAGACCACTATAGCTGCAGTCCAATGGGGCAAGGCTACATTCTGAGTGGATAGCAGAACTTTGCACCATTCACATGACACTGGTTTTGAAGGCATATAATAACATTCAAAAGTGAGGGGAGGTGTCAGAATCTTACACCAGTGTTCCAAAAGGCCACTAAGGCTGGGTAATGTATATTAAGGAAAGATTACCTGCATGTAACTTATGAGCTATGCATAAAGCTGTGAAGGGGAAGTCTAAGAGCAATGGAGACACTAGGATACTAGAAATCTAGAAATGTGCAGGCACTGAGTAGAGCCAGCCCGAGAGAGAGGCCACAGGTATCCATGGCAACAGAGCCTGAGGGGTAGATGATGCTACCACAAACCCAAGACATTGAATGTAGAGCAATAGGGTTTGTTGTTTGCCTTGCTGGGTTGCTAATTTGATTTGATACAATGTTTTCATGCTTTCCTTTCAGAAATATTTAGTCTGCGCCATTGCATATTAGAAATGCATGCATTGTTTTGTGTTTTGTTTTTCTCCCTGCAGGTGTTCGCAGTTAAAATATTACCTTGAGTCTCCGGGCAGTTTCGAACTTGGGCTTTCAAAAAATGTTGGAGTTGGTAAGACTTAGGGGATTCCTAGAGATGAACTAAATGCATTTTGCATCATAAGATGGCTATGAATCTTTAAGAACCAGGGGTGCAATGTTTTATTTAAAGGTGATCAGGGGGCTGGAGCGATGGCCCGGTGTTTCAGAGCACTTGTTCTTGCAAAGGACCAGGTTTAATTCCCAGCACCCACACAATGGCTCACACTGTCTGAAACTCCAGTTTCAGGGAATATGGCACCCTCTTCTGGCCTTGTTGGGCAACAGGTAGGTAAATGAGGGACAGACATACATGCAAGCAAAACAGCCATATACATAAAATAAAAATAAATTTAAAACATAAAACTTATCCTTTTGGCTGTCCAGTTGACATGTAGTAAACTTACAATGCTTAATTGTCAACTTGACTGTCTCTGGAGTCATAGCTCTAGGTATATCTGATAATTTCCAGAGAGATTTAACTAAGGAGGAAGACCCACCCTAAATAGTGGGTATCATCCTACAGGATCCTGGACTGAGGAAAAAGTAAAAAGTGGGGGCCTGATGAACATCAGCATTTGACTCTCTGTCTCTTGATCTGCCTGATTGTGAGCAACTTCCTTCCACTGTAGCCATCCTGCCAAGAGTGATGACCTAAAGAGAGACACTTGCATCCCTTCCTTTGGTTACTAGACTATTGAGACAATGGTCCCCAAGGAATTGGAATTTTCTCAGAAATTTCATGCTGGGAAAACAGAAAGGTTAAAGGCCTGTGTAAGTACCCTAAAGATAAATTTTAAGTGTCAGAGGACCACCTTGCCTGTTCCTCACCCCAATGGCACCATATGGGATAAATATCTCTCTGCCTTCCACTATTACTCATCATTTTAATTGGTATTATTGATGATAATGGCTGAGCTTAGCTTGTTAGGGTCAAAGGTCCAGTTTTGTACCTTAAAAACTCTAGTAATACCCCACAACTGTTCACTAATCCTGTGTCTGGGCATATCTTGCCAGGATGGACTGTACTTTCAAACCATGAATTAGAACAAATCTGTTTTCCCTAAAGTTGTTTCTTGTCAAATTATGAGAAACTATGAGAAAAGTAAGTGATACAGGTCCACCAGATACTAAAAGACCAGGATGACAGTCTGGCATAATTTTATTTGTCTCTTTTCTTTGGACTGGATTCCTGCTTTCCTCCCCCACTACCTAACTTGTCTCATCCCCCTTCGAGGCTGAAGGCACAGAAATAAGTTGCTGTTCTTAATCTTTCCTCTTGAATTACGTAGGGTTCCGAGAACAGCAGGATTGATCCATAAACATGTTTGTGACAAGGGACTGATATTATCTCTATGTAACAGGCAAGTCTGCAGGACATACCACCCCAAGATGGAAACAAGCATCATGAAGGAGAGGCAGCAGGCACTGCCTCTTGGGACCTGCCTGGCCCAGCTAAATGGTGCTGCCAGAAGCCAGTGTTCTGCACATTAAACTCCAGTTACAATTGCTGGAATCCAGATGGATCAGGGAAAGGATCAAAACGTCAGAAAAAGCTTTGTCAAAGCAAGCTGCTGCTGTTCTGACCTATCTTGCTTATGCTGGCAGCAGCTCCATGCCTGGCAGCCTTGGATTTTAATATCTATTCCTTGAATTCATGAATAAAATAATGAGTCACAGAGCCAGATTTCAAGATGCCTGGCAGTCTTTGCTTCTGTATTTCTCATTATCAATTTGCTTGAATGATTTCACTATGTTGATGTGCCATCTTGTCTCTGGGGAATATGTCACCAGCAGCCCTATGAAAACAAATCTAACAAGTTAAACAGAAGAGACATGCCCTCAGCCATGTGGCCAAAATGGTTAGACCATTTATATCCCATACCAAACCCTAAAGAGGAAAGAGTCACAGACATTCTGGCATTTATAGAAAAGGGAGGCAAATGGCCTGCCTAAGTCACTGGGGTACTGGACATACTTATTCCTCTTTGTCACTAGGGAAATGATCCTAAGGGACACCCAAGATGGCCAAGGCAGGATGAGGATAACAGTGCTCAAAGGTTGCTGGTTCTAGTCCTGGGCTCCCACCTGTCTTAGTCACCGTCCAATTGCTGTGAAGAGATGCCATGACCATTGCAACTCTTGTAAAAGAAAGTGTTTAACTGGGCTTCCTTATAACTTCAGATGTTAGTCCATTGTAATCATGATGGGGAGTGTGACAACACACGGGCAGACATGGTACTAAAGAAGTATGAGAGTTCTACATCCTGACTCACAGGCAGCAAAAGAAAGCTTAGGCCTGGCATGGGCTTTTGAAACCTCAAATCCCACCTCTGATGACACATGTCCTCCACAAGGCTTCACTTACACTAACAAGACCACACTTTCAAATCCTTCTAATCCTTTCAAATAGTGGTCCCTTCCAGGTGACTATGCATTAAAATATATGAGACTATGGGGGCCATTCTCATTCAAACCACAACACCATCTGTGAAATGAACCAATGTCTCCTTAGTTGTAAAATAAGGGACCTGAACCAGCTTCATCAGTGCATGCAGTCTGTGGAAACTTCTGTTCCACAGAAATGCCTCAAAGACATCATGGAAGAGCACAAAGCCAATCAGTATCCAAGGGTAGAATGAAAGCAAGATGGAAACTCAAGGATCAACACTTTACTTTCTCCAAGCCCTAGAGAGCTCCCCTTTCCTTCTCTATAAATGGATTCCATATAACTGGATTCCATTAAAGAGAGCCAGTATCTCTCTCCATATGTGTGTGTGTGTGTGTGTGTGTGTATACATATACATATACATATATATATATATATGAAGAGTCTTGTGTGTGCATGGTGTGTGTATGTGCAGGCACACATGTTCTCTGGCACATATACAGAGGTCAGAGGACATCTTGTGGAAGTCAGTTTTCTCTTTCTACTGTGTGGGCTCTGGGGATCAAATTCAGATCATCAAGCATACAGCATACAACTATGTAATGAGCCATCTTGTTAGCCAAATGAAGTTTCTCATATATAAAGCAATTTACTGAGGTTACAGGCATGACTTTTGTTTCATTTATTACTTCTTTTAGAATTCATACAATGTATTTTGATCACATCCACCCCTCACTCCTCACCCTAACTCCTCCTAGATCTACCACCTTCTTGTCACTTTGATATGGTGCCCAGGCTTGTCTTAAGCACCTAAACTTGAGTGCTCCTCCCACCTCCATATATATAATATTATAATATATATATGGAATTATAGGTGCATGCCACTGTTCCTGCCAATTCAGGAATTCTCAGGGACCCCCATTTTTTTTCCCAGCACACATGTTCTCTGATCCTGCCCAGAAA
Organism: Lophiomys imhausi; assembly: GCA_907164525.1. Lineage (NCBI taxonomy): Eukaryota > Metazoa > Chordata > Mammalia > Rodentia > Muridae > Lophiomys > Lophiomys imhausi. The sequence continues at coordinate 780,207 of CAJQZJ010000102.1, read as the reverse complement.
TCCAACATCAGAACTGTTCTCTGTGTTGGAGCCAACCAGCCAGGCAGCTCCCACCACAGAGTGGGGGCGGGGTGCAGAGAGCTCACTCACCTGCTTGTGCACTTTGGTGAGCTGCTCCAAGTTATTCTCCAGGAAGGAGATCTTCTGCTTTTGGGCAGCGCTACCCCCTCCATCATCGCTGTCCAGCTCTACACTCTGTAAGCACATGTGACAGTTAGTTCTGTGACCTGCTATCCCACCCACCTACCACGTGTTCATGATACACTGACGTTCTCAAAAAAGGAGAAAAAAAAAAACTGCCACCCCACTAAAAGACAGTCTCAAAGTGAAAATAAGGAGAACTTCTAAGAGTTTCCACTTGGTGGACTTCCTGATAAATTCCCTTGGCTTGCACTGAAGTGTTGTTGAGGAAATGTTGTTTTAGAGTGCCGGAGTAAGAATACCTTCAGATCTGCTTTTGTATGTGGCACACATTTCTTTCTAATGAAATGTACCTCTTCCCTGAAGGGGAAGAGATTTCTTATTTCAAAAGAAAGTGCTCACAGCTTATTAAGAAGAACCAGGGTGAAAATAAGCATAAGACTCAAGTTTAGCTTGGCCATCAGGGCCAGATGAGAAATTACCAAGCCTGTCACCCAGCGTCATATTGCCACTGGGAAATCCTAATGGCTTCTCCTTGTCTCTTAAACACCCAAAGCCGTGCAGCTCCTCAATGAGTCAGTCTTAAGCCTTGTCACAGCATCCAGGTGCTGGGAAAATCCTTCAGATTTATCAGATCTTGAAACTGGCAACAGCACCACACTCTTGACAAGCAAGGTGCCACAGATAAATTAGGAAATGCATGTGGAAACACAACCTCAAGTTCAAAAATAGCAAAACGTGTCTGCCTGGTATGACAGTGGAAGAAATCACCCTTCTCCAGGATGTTAATGGTTTCTACCATCAATTCAGCCCAAAATGGGAACTCTCAAACATGAATCTGTATCAGTAGCCCCAGGATGCTTACTAAAACTCGGATTGCTGAGCTCACCCCCATCTCAAATTCCTCAGATCTTGGGTGTGTTATGTATTTGAACAAATTCTCAGGTAATGATAATGTAGCTACCAGAGGCCGACAGGCCAGGAATCTAGAAGCAGGTCATGCATTTATAATCTGAAATCAGGGGACTGATTCCAGCTCTCAACCCTTCCACTGGTCAGCATTCCAATTCCTGAAGGGACAGGGGTCTTCCTTGTTGTCATAAGCTCTTGTCAGGTGTCCTTCCTGCCCTCACATCTACTGTAGCCTCCTCTTCCTCCCTGGTGCAGGCCACAAGGTAAGGTGTACTTTGTAGATTGTGGTCTTCATACGGTGGACTGACCATTGCCATCCAGGCTTTGAAAATGTCTCTGCCTTTGGTATTTTCACTACCAAGATTCCAACTTGCTAGAGCCATGCTGCCACAGGTGTTTGCTGGCTGCACACTGTTTTCTTTTGGGCACGCACACCACTGCTCAGCAGCCCCCTTAACTAAGCTCTAGTAGATTTTATCCACAGCTGGCTGAATCTTCTCTTATCTCCCTCCATAGGCTCCACATTCTCTTCTCTCCTCCACTGAGGATACCAGTCATCAGACGTGACCTCTTTCCACTACCCTGGAGTTCCCTGCAAATGCTTCCAGCTTGACTCTCTCTGACCTCTGGAAAAATCAGTGCTTTCTCCTTACCAAGTAGCATGTTCGTTTGTGCTGTTAATTCTGTCCTCTCAAACCTGCTTCTATCAACCGCTCCCTTTTTACTATATTGACTTTTTTCTCCTTTGCTCCTTCAAACACATCTACGTGTACGAGTACACACACACACACACACACACACACACACACACACACACACACACA
>CAJQZJ010000102.1:767774-778320 GCA_907164525.1 Lophiomys imhausi | reverse complement strand
CACACACACACACACACACACACACACACACACACACACACACACACGTAGTCACACTCAAACATGTATATGCCTTTACTAAACATTTGCACATGCTTTTCTTAATATTGTCCCTTGATATTTTTCATGCTTCTCCTATGACTCCCTGCTCCTTGTCCATTATACTCTGGCTTCATGTCTTCTCAATTAGATTTATATGCTGACCTGTGGAGTCACCAATATGGAGACTTCCTAAGATCATCGTGATTCTGAGAGTTTGGAGACTTATACCTGACTCTTTTCAGCCCTGCAATCACACCCAAGCCTAGATCCACACCTGCAACGCAGAGATGCCAGAACTACTGTGGAGGGTGCAGTAAACAAGATAAACTTAATACTAATGTACCCCACAAACTGCACAGATGAACATGAGACTCAGGACATCTCTCTTCTGTAGATCAAGGGACCCTGCTGTCTTCTGACAAGAATGTTCCAGACTTTTCTGGCCCACAGGAGTGACTTTCACACAGCAGAGGCTGGACAAATATATGTCCCTTTAAATAAAGGCCAGCCAGGGACGGCATTATAATTTCCTTTTGCTAAGAAGGAAAATCAGATGATAAAATACTCCCAAGTAATTTCAGCCCCAAGCACATTTTTTTAAATAATATTCTCTGGCACGAGGCAATTAATTTTTAAGCATAACCAGCCTTAATTTGAGCAAGTGATATTTCATGGCCCCGACTCGTCTCCTCAACCTGTTCAGAAATGACAGGACTCACCTTTTTCACCCGGGTGGTCAAATCTTGGACGAAGAGTTTACGCAGGTTATGAAGGGTCTGGAGTTCTCTAGACTGGAAGAGATTTTTCACACATAGCATTAGTGAGGTGATGGACTGAACTGGTGCTGCATGTTCTCTAGAGGTCACTAGCCTACCTGACAGTGCTACTTTGTTGCTGCAGCTTCCATTGATATTGTTGGTGCCAAGGTTTGTGCCAGGTACCATCTGTGCCTTGCTAAGCTCTTCGCCTCATACTGCTATCAGGAGCCTGGAGACTCCAACTATTCCATGTAAGGCACAACACAGCCAAGTCCTCTACTCTGTTCGCAAGGGAACCACACACAAAGCTTAACTAGGAAGTTATCTGCAAGAATGGGGCCTCCTTTTGTTTTTGTTTACTTCCTACATAAATATTAAATGTCACACAAACAGGCTAAATTAAAAGGTAACCATGGTTCCTCTCACCCAAACTGACTGTCATTTTCCATGGTTCTGTACCCACCTCTGTGCCAGTCCACAAGCATGTTTGCCTCACATCGGCAGCTCATGGATGAGGCAGTTCTTAGACTCTCCATCTGGTGGCCCTAGGCAAATCACCTGAACTTCCTGTGTGTTTTCTCATTTTTAAGGTAAAGATAAACAGAATTTGACTCACTGGGATCAAGACTAAACACGAAGATCTAGAAAGCTCTTAAGATAATTTCTGGCCTCAGTAAGAAGTCAGTACGATGGCTAATATGAGTTCATATCCCAAGAGCTCAATTTCCTCCTTCCTTTTCATTATTTTCTATGAATGAACACCTAAGAATATGAGTGAGAAGACAAGGGCCTGAACCAAACGTGGTACTCTTTGGTACCAAAAGTAGATCAAACATTTCCTTCAAGTCTTTGTCTCCACACACACACACACACACACACACACATACACACACATATTTTTATATATAAATTTTAGTCAGGATGTATACCCATACACACATACACACACAGTTTTTATATATAAATTTTAGTCAGGGTCTTATTTTCTGTAGCTCTGATTGGCCTGGTCATTATATAGACCAGGATGGTCTCAAACTTATAGAGATCATCCTGCCTCTGTCTCTCACACGCTCAGGTTAAAGTGAAGTTGTTCACCACAGCCACCTTTCCACACCTATCCTTTTCAAGGCTTATTGTACTTGTGTATATGTGTGTGCATGTGTGTGCAGTGGTGTGTGTGTGTGTGTGTGTGTGTGTGTGTGTGTGTGTGTGTGTGTGTGTGGTTTATAAGTGTGTTCTACAGGAACTGAGCTGAGTACAGAAGGAGACTAATTTGTTTGATGAGCCAAAAACAAGAACAGAATATCAAATCATACACAAATGTTTTTGGAAACTTTTCTGACTAGACCTTCAAAGTCTTTTTCAAGGTTTATTTTATTTGTGTGTGTGTGTGTGTGTGTGTGTGTGTGTGTATGTGCACGTGTGCACATATATGCACAAATGAATGGAGGTTTTGCAAGATTTGAGAAGAGAGTACTGGATCCTCTGGAGCCGAGATTATAGGTGGTATGAGCTGCCCTATGTGGGTGCTGGAAACTGAACTCAGGTCTTCTACGAAAGTATTAAGTGCTCTTAACTACTGAGCTGTCTTTCCAATCTGGTTCTTCATGTTTTTTTGTTGTTGTTGTTGCTTGTTTGTTTTGTTTTGTTTTTACAAGAGATGTTAAGTTTCATATAAACTATCTCCTTATATGTGAGGAGGAGACAGAGAATCTTTTCAATGGTTTCATCCATGTAAATTGTCAGGATATCAGGGGATGAAACACAAGCTTACATTAGAGATATAGAAACAGAACCCAGAATTAAGGAAACAGTTTCTTGGAATAAGATTCTCTCTTAAGTTAAGCCCTTATTATTAGGTTCATTTCTGTGTTCAAAAAAGAAGCACCTGAAGTCAACTGTAACCTTGGCTGAGGTAAATTGCTTTCTGCAGGAAGCCAAACAGCTCTGCTATTATGAGTCACGTGCACACAGCAGCATCTGTGAGTGAGACACCTCACAGCATACGAACAGGGTGCAGCCCAGTGCCTGCCATCACCCAGGCTGCCCCATGCCCCTGCTGGAAGGAGTTCAGTCCCAGCATCTCGTAATGTTTACCAATGCCCGGCATACTGTGACTCCACCTCAGATCTCTTATTTCTGCCTGCACTGCTATCACAGTTAGTATCTTCCAATGAAAAGCACTATCACACCAAAAGGAGGCAAGAAAGACCTGCCCAGAAGTGAGGCCCTCCCTTAGGACATAAATACAACGCAAGAGCTGGCCCGGTTCTCTCATTGTAACAGCTTGGCAGGGGCAGCCACAGGCACTCCAGGGGTTCACACTGCTCTACTGTGGCACTCAGGCGGCAGTCACTTGTTTCCTACACCATGATCTTCCCTCCACCATGCTCATAAGTTCCTTCTCCATCCTCAAACTTGCCGCAGTTCTCTTCCCATCAAAGGCTACTGCTCCCATGCAAGAGCTCAAGGGCAAGCTTCCTAATCACAGCGGACAGTGAGGATAGCACTGAAGAGGTGTTCAGTGTCCTGCCTTGAGCCAAAGCACACCATGGATGGCCAGTCTGGAGTGTGATTCTCAGAGTCCAATCTGTGGGTAGCATCCTTCCCCTCCCCACAACACTCAGGAGGCAGGCAGGCTTGCACGGGAGGCCTTGAGAACAGAATGGACAGCCAAGGACAGCAAGAGCCAACCTCTGAGGAATATCTATGGCTCATCGTAGGAAGAGTCCAAGGCTGAGGGCAAATATTTGAGTCTAAAACAGCACAAACTGCAGGAATTTAGTCCTGGATTTAAGAGGGGGCTGGTGAAGGAAAAAGGAAGAGGAAAAGGAGCCACCACATTAGTGGGTCTGCCCTTGTGTGCGGGATGGGTGGACATGTGTGTAAGTGGGGGCAGCCTGTGAGAATGAGCGTGTGTAGGCACAGCCAGATTACTAAGGAAATGAGCTCGTGGGAGGGAAGGAGGATAACTGAGTAGACAACAGAGGCTTCTGAGAAAACATGCCTTAATTCATATTCAAGCACCTAACTGGCAAAGGAACTGGCTACTAACCCTTTATTTATCATGCTAACAGGGATAGGAACAAGGAAGTATGTGAGTGTGAGAATGTAAGTCCAGAAGTGAGAGGGGGGTAGAGGTGGAGTGTGGGTATAAGAGAGAGCAGGAAAATGTGTGTGGTGCATATGTGTGAGTAAAAGAAAGTGTGTGTAAGAGTTGTGTGTGTGTGTGTGTGTGTGTGTGTGTGTGTGTGTGAGAGAGAGAGAGAGGTGTCTACGAGATTGTATATGAGTGATGTGTTCGAGAGAAAAAGTGTATGTATGAGAGAGAGAGGGCCCACAAGAGTGACTTGTATGAGTATCAGCTGTGATTGTGACTGAGTGTGTACACGTCTGAGTTCAGATTCAGCGTTTGTGCATACTGGTCTGTAAGTGTGAAGAAAAGTAGGAGAAAAAGCAAGCAAGTGGGAGTTTAAAGTACACGACAACTTGTGTAAATGAGCAAAATGTGTTTGAGTGAGAAAACTCGTTAGTGAGATGCTGATGTGTGTGTCTAGGAATATATATAAGCATCATATAGACAATCAGGGCGTGTGCCCAAGCCCAGAAGACATCTTGAGAGTGAGTGTGTGTGTGCGCTGACAATCGGTATGGGCAAATGCATGTGCAAGCTGTGTGTGAGGACAGCAGAGGCCCAGAAGGTAAACAAGGGTACATGGGTGTAGGGGTGCACAGAGGTACAAGCAGAGACCATTCTGAATTATCACACATCCAAAATGACAGGAATCTAGTGAATTTTCAATGTTCAATATTTTCCTGCAATTCTATCCGAACATCCTGTTATGGGCTTCCCTGCTCTATTAAACTATGAAACTAGGTAGATGAAGCAATTCCATGGCTTCGGGTCTGTTGCCCCTATAGCCTACACCCGTGAAAGGTCCAACTTCCTGTCAGCAGAGGCATCTGACCCCTGTCCCAAAGGCTTCTGTCCTCTTTCCTCTGAGGAGCAGTTTGTACTGCCCCAGGAGCCAGCGTGCAGCCTTGGTTCCAGATGGGAGTAGCCATCTGCCTAGTGTCTGAGTGTCTAGGTTACTGGGGATGGGCCCGTCCTGCATAGACTCACAGGACAGGAGTGGGATCGGAATCGGAAGGGCCGCTGAATTTACGCCTGTGCAAGCCTACACACATTTCCACCAAATCATGCTCTTAGAACGGTATGTGATGAGCCACAGCTGTGAAGGCCAAGCTGCCATCCTGCAGCCACTAAAACCGAGCTGGCACAGGAAGCCAATGGCTATAGGCACAGCAGAGAGAAACTCAATAGCAACTTTAAGTGCTGAGCCCTTCCAGGGCAGGTGGGGTCCACTGCTCTTCTTTCTGGCCCTCCTTCACGGTACCTGCTCCAGCACTGTCCTCCTGTGCCTGCCTTCTACTCTCTTTCCCCCACCACGTTACTGCCACATGCCGCAAGGTACGGCTCCTGAGGGGAATGTTCTTCCCTCAGCTCACCTCACCGAGGTCAGCTTCTACCGGGCAAGGCTTCCCTACACTGAGTACCAATATACCCACGCTTCTGGGCAAGTGCCAGCCAGTCTCATGGGTGCTTGCTAAAGATCTGTTGAAAGCTGAGTGGAGTTTACAATGGGAGTTCAATTCTCATTCAAGTATTTCAGGATTGCAGCGCTAACAACTGACTAATCAACCAACGAATTAATTCTGTTAAAAGTAACTCTTCAAATCCCAATTGGCCACAGAATGCCCTGTGTCTAAATGCTAAACAGGAAAGGTGTGTGCAGATAAAATTTTAGAATAAGCAGCTAAGTAGATGACAAACAAATCAGGCCTCAAACAGAACTGAGGAGGGAACTGACTCACCACCGTCTCCTCCAGTCCCTTGAGGTCCTCCCTGGCTTGTTCCCTTTTGTCATTAAGCAACCTGAGAGACAGAAAGGAATCATGAGCCACCAAGGGAGAACCGGAATAGGGCAGATGTAATTTTCACCTGAGGTAAATGAACAAGGCTAAGTAAGGAACAAACAAAGCCACTGCAGCTTTAAACAGCCGGACCTAGGCAGAGTCGCCCAGCTGCACCTCCAAGGCTGCTTCTTACCGCCCGCCCCCACCCAAGGTTGAGGAGAAGTCTGGGAATGTTTGAGGCACTCACAGGAGCTTCTCCAGCTTCACTTCTCTCTCCTGGTCCTCTATTTTCAGCTTGTTATAATCAGAGCTGAGCCTCTCCTGTTCCAGTTGCAGCTTCTGATTCAAACTGAAATTGAGAGGAAAAAGCAATATATTCCAGATCAGCCTAAACTTCTGAGTCATCCGCCTAAAGCCCTGGTTCTGTTCCAGCCCCATTAGTTCTGTGCCATAAAGGCAGCAATTCGGGAGGATTTGGAGGGATCAGAGAACAACCTCACAGCTTCTTCTTCTCTGCCCAAGTGAAAACTAATTTCTGGGGAGAAGCTAGGAAACATGAAATGAAACAAAGGCTTTGAGGATATATTTATAATTTGTGTGCAAGGGCTTCTGTGGGGGATATAATGACTTTGGGGAAAAGGGTGATGCTTGAAAACAGAGAGAGAGAGAGAGACAGAAAAAAAGACAGACAGACAGAAACAGACAGACAGAGAGAGCCCTGTGACACAAATTCTGCTACTCTAACCTCCCAGAGGACAGTTGTTTACCCAAGTAACTATTTGGCCATTTCAACCTCCACTTCTGAGGACAGCAGTGGACATGGGGGAAGTCCCTGGTCTGTGGAATGTTCAGACAGGCTTTATGAAGAACACCACTCAGGTTTTGTACAGACAGAAAGTCATCATCTTGGTGTGCTGGTCACATTTACGGCAATTTGCCCTGAGCTAAACTCATTTGGGAAGAGGGACTCAGTTGAGGAGTTGCCTCTATAAGATCTGCCTGTAGGCAAGTCTGTAGTTTTTGTTGTTGTTCTTTTTTTTTTTTAATTGATGATTGATGTGGGAGGGACTGGCTCGTGGGGGTGGGGGGCAGGTGCCACCCCTTGGGCTGGTGGTCCTGGGCTCCGTAAGAATGTAGGCTGAGCAAGCCCTTAGGAGTAAGCTAGTAAGCAGCACTCCTACATGGCCTCTGCCTCAAGTTCCCGCCCCGACTTCCCTGGAAGATGAACCGTAGACTGTAAATTGAAATAACTCCTTTCCTCTCCAGGTTGCTTTTGGTCATGGTGTTTTACCACAGCAATAGAACCTCTAAGACAGGAGTGTCTAGTCCACTTCCGCACCACACCAGTGCTCATAAAACCACTTGGAAGGCTGAGACCACAGAACTGTGCACAGGAAGCCAGCAGCACCAAGAGCCCAAGCCACGGAAGCTCCCCAGCGTGGAAACTCATTCACTGGCGCTCTCTCTGGTCTCCCTTTCTTGCTTCCTTCTCTTTCAGCAGACTGTTTTGAAGGAGATTAATCAGAATCGTGTTGTCTCCAGGAGAAGCACAAGGTGTGCTCTAGTGGGACGGGTGCTGAAGGAGTGGGGAGACAGCCTGCTGAGGCCTGTCCTTAGGCAGACTGCACAGAGCCAGCACACCACCTAGTGCTTCACGCCCCCTTCTCTCTCAAGATGCAAATGCACTTGTAAGCAGCTCACATACTCTGAGAAGATTTGGATCAGTAGCCTGGAGAATTAAACGCTTAGCTCCAGTCAGATTCCTATTTAGCAGTGTGACCTTAAGTAAATAATTCAACCTTGCTCCTCATATCTACTTCTCCATCTGTAGAAAGTGGTGGTGACGAGGGGGGGCGGGAGCTTGCCTTAGTGGGGGAAGGGGCAGCGAGGGAGATTCTATTTCAGTAGACATGTTTTCTTTGTAATCACATGCCTTCTAGGGGAGCCTTTAAAAAGCTGCTCTGCAAAGGGGTTCAGAGACTGCCAAGGGGATCTACTATGCAAAGAGCATAAAGAGCCCCCCAGAATAAGAATCCCCACAGAAGGGATCTTTGCAGCTGAGGAACTTGTGCTATAGAAAAGGAAAGGGTCCTGTGGAGCAGGGAACTCCCCCAAAGACTCTGAGAAGGCAGGATGCAGCCATGAGGCAGCCAGCATCCAGAGTCAGGCTGCCATCCTGGTAGCAGTGTCACGGAATATTGGCATCTACCATGTATAAACACATACTGTCATAGGTCACTGAGATGTGCACACAGGTGATCAAGAGGCTTACAGGTGCATTATCTGTTGGGCTGAAGAGGCAACACAATGCCAAATGGGTTCTCGGGAGTGTTTATTAATTCCTGGGGGAGGAACAGTCTTTTTTTTTTTCCCTCATACGTTCATATAGTCTCTCTGGCTCCTGGCCATGTGTCTTCCAAGCTGAGTCACCCCTGAACTGATCCTGCCCCAGATTGGTGTGATATGAAGGGGTGGCGGGGCCCGCTTGCCACCTGTTATACCAGAGCCCCACGAGGCTGAGCACAGACCTCAGAGGCAGCACTACTGTGTGCAGGGCTTGTACCCAAGCACAAGGAGACAAGGGCCCCTCGCCAAAAGCCATGTCCTTCAAGTCTGGCTCACAAGACCTGCGCATGCCCACCCATGACCCGTGAGCCCCCCAGCCAACTCACTCCCGAATCTCGTCAATGATTCTCTGCTTCTCTTCAATCTCATCTCGAAGTCTGGACAGCTGCTTCTGGTGAGCTTCCCGGTGGCTCTCCATCTGCTGTTCTAGAGCCTTCTGAAAGCCAGGCCAGGAGAAACATGGTGTCAATCTGTCACCGCTCTGCCCACTTAGGGACAAGCCCTGGATCCGTGTCTACCTCCCTCGGATGTTAAATCCCCAAAGTAAGGGTGTTTCTGGCTCTTGTGCCCAAGCTCCTGGCCTTGCTCTACCTTCATGGCAGAGCCCACAGACCTGAGTGGGCCCTAGAGGCAAACCAGCCCAATGACTGCACAGAAAGTTTGTCTCTGCTCTTCTTCCACTCACCAGAGCTACATGGTTTTCCCAGCTAGGCCAGTAGAATACAGAGTTCTCTCACTACCTGAGTGACCCCAGGCAAGTCGCTTAACCCCTTCAGGAATGGGGAACACAACGACACCAATGCAACATAACTCTATTAGCATGTTTCTGGTTTCCAGGACAGTCCAATAATCATCTCGGGACTACATCAGGCCCCGTGAGAGCTGCTCTGGAGGACCAGCCATGGTCCCTCTCGTCTCCATCTGAGGAGAGATGTTTCCAGGCATGCACGTGTCAGACACACACGGACTCACCTTCATCTGCTCAGCATCCTGCAGCCTCGTCAGGTGCTCCTTTTCCTTATCTTGGAAACTGACTTCATGCATTTTTTCTGTTTCAAATTGTAAAAGTGACTTAAGTTTTAACCAGCAGGATTTGTACCCCGAAGCAAAAAACTCAGAAATCAAAACCACGAGGACCAGCCACCTGGTATCAGCGCAGCACCAGAGATGGCATGGAGGAGAGGGAGCCTCCTGACAAAGCACTGGACACCGTGGGCTGACCTCTCCGTGGCCTGTGCTGGTACTTGGGACCCAAGGTGGATGGCATCCCTAGGGGACAGCAGCCAGGGAAAGGAAGGGGCTAACTGCCCCCAGAACTGCTTCCCACCTGGCGTCAGGGGGCAAACCCTGACGGCTCGGACATGACCGTGCCTTGCAGATTATAAAGCACCTGTGATGTGACATCTGGATTCATGTCACTGGTAGAATTCCACAAGGAGTTAATTTACCTCCCAGGAGTAGCTGTTGATTTTCTAAGATTCTGGAGCAGGAAAACAAGCTAAAGATGAAAACAAGGGAACCGAAGTGTGTGCTAGCACTGTCTGGATCCACCAGGGGCCCAGGTGGGCGGGGCTGTTGTCAAGCTGTGTGGGGCTCCCTGAGGGTAGCCTGAGCTAGAGAGCTGGGGAGGTGGAGACAGGGAGCAAATGCCGTTTGGACGTGAGGTGACGGCTAACTCATTAATTCCCTAGTCTATTTTACTTTAGTTCAGTCTTCTCCTTGTTTGTGTTTCTATTCAGTGATGCCATTGCTGCAAACATGTGCAAGAGGGGAAATTGCTTTTCTTAATCCAGTATTAGGTGACATGCTTTACTCTCAATATTCATTCCGGACCACAAAAATAAAATGTTACAAAGTTACTGCAGGGCTCTTTCTTCTTAAAAATTTGTCTTTAGGGCTGGAGAGATGGCTCAGCCGTTAAAGGCTAGGCTCACAACCAAATATATAAAAATTTGTCTTTAAACCTGAAGCAGCGTGTATTTATCTAGTAAATAGCTTTATATGAAAATAAAAGAAATGAGATTGCATCATCAGTCCTACTACTCATCAAAGCATTTTTTTCTTTAAATATTAGTTTCTAAGAATACAGGGCTCCATTTATTTTTAACAAAAATTTTAACCTAACACTGCATCATAACCATCTCTAAACCCATGCATGTTTTGTCTCCAACATGAAGACCAATACTCTATTAAAGTCTATTGAACATTTAGATATTTGGGTGGTTTCCTTTTTCCCTTTTCTCTGCATTATTGTTTATGTTTTTTTTTCTTATCTAAAGATCTGTGATGGGGGCTTGGGAGATGACTCTGTATTTAAGAGCACTGTTCTTCCAGAGGACAGAGTTCATTCTTAGCATCCACACCAGGTGGCTCACAAATGCCTGTAATTCCACCTACAGGGCATCCAACACCGTCTTCTAGCCTCCTTAGGCATCTACACACACACACACACACACACACACACACACACACACACACACACA
>CAJQZJ010000102.1:714960-766107 GCA_907164525.1 Lophiomys imhausi | reverse complement strand
TTTCTTTCTTTCTTTCTTTCTTTCTTTCTTTCTTTCTTTCTTTCTTTTTGTTGTTGACTCATGAGAATATAGACCATACAATAAACACCAATGGAATGAGTCATAAATGGGTGGGGGTTCAATGGTTGAACAGGCATAATGGTGTCTTCCAGACAGATGGAATATGCGGATTGTTCCCCTCTAGATCTGAGGACCCATGTTACAGCAGGGGGACCCATGTTACAGCAGGAAGACCCTGCAGAGTGAATTCTGATGATACAACTCCTCTGCAACTCTGTTGGAAGAAATATAAAGACAACTTGGGGGTGTGTGAGATATATAAAAGAAGAAAGAATTTCAGTGAGGAATACTGTTAGATCCCTTAAACCACACCAGAAAATGAAGAGCCAAGGTTCTGCTAGTATTAAGCCTCTAAGAAGTAACAATCAAGTCGATAGCCTTCTATATGGTAGCAGAGTGTGAAACAGCTCAGTAGGCAGCTGCCCTCCCTGCCCACAAAGGATGATTTCCCTAATATCTAAGCATCCTCATGTTAACTCTGCTCTCACATACCAGCCAGTGTCACTCTGAGGCATGACCCTGCAGTTGAGAGTGAGTGCTCCCAAACCTTCCTCTGGCTGCACCCCGCTCCAGTGAGCAGAGTTCACAGCCTACATCCATGTCTAGAGCACACTTCGAGCACTGCAGACAGACCCGTGCTCTTGTCCAGGAACTCAGCAGGCTGCACAGTCTCCTCCTCACTCACTCACACAGGGCACAGCTGACCTGACTCGAGTAGTCATGTCAGTGTACAGTGGGCAGGAGGGATTTGGGCTTGGAGCTGCTGTGTCCAGCTGCACAGAGACAGTGCTGGGCTGTGGGCAATGGATGCTCTGCCTGTGGCTGACTTCAGCCCCCAACTGTTGGGAGTAGGAACACCCCACAAGCTTACACCACAGTTTCAAAAGTGACCTAGAAACTAGAGTTGAGTTATACTTTTCTTTAATGTTTATGTTTTGCTCTCAATTTTTATTATAAAAATATCTTGCTGCAAATAAAAACAAAAAAGTTCTTGTTGCCAATGACAATACAGTTGTAAAAATATAGAGCACATCTACAAAGATACAGTATAAATTTCACCCACAACCACCCATTTTATAAATTAAACTATATCTTACAAAGTTATAAAATGGCATAGATTAAACTCAATGTTTTCATTTCAATTTAATTTAATATAATTATACTTTCCAAATGCCCAAGTTCTATGAATTTTTATAAGTACTACATAATATTTTTACACATAACTTCATCATTTGTCTACCAACAGGTATTTGGGTAGTATATTTTACGATAATGTAAAATAATAGTGCATCCAACAGTTTCCACATAAACTTTTAATCAGGAAATTATAATACCATATGAAATTTAAAATTTTCACCTCAATTACCAATGAAAAATAGTATACATAAAATTACTGGATCAAAAGCCACTTAAGGGTTAGGGAGATGCACCAAGAGTAGACATGACTTCTGTACAAACAAGATGACCTACATCTGAATCCCTAGCAGCCATATAAAAGCTAAGAGTGGTGGCATTTGCCTACAGCCCCAGTGCTGAGGATGGGCCAAGACAGATGGGTCCCAGAGGACTGATGGCCAGCCAGTCTAGCCAAAACCCAAGTACCAGATTCAGTTTCTGTCTCAAAAACTAGAGGAAAGCAATAGAGGAAGGTACCCAAAGTCGACCTTTGGCCTCCACATGTGCGCATACATGAGCCTACCCGTATTGTGCACACACATACAGAAATCGAAGAAACTTACTTTTTTTTTTTTCTGGTTTTATACTTCCCAGGGGTTTTCAAAAGGATTACTAAATCAGATCTCATCAGTTTATCAACTTTCCATCACATACCGGCACTGAATATCCTTTTACATAATATTTTACTCAGTATAAAAACAATCCGTAGAATCCATTTTAGACAATTGGGGTGGAGCTCTTGCTGTTACTGCATAATATGCTTAAAGCCATATCAAAATATGATGTTCTTCTATCTGCCTCTTGGTACTATTAGACATGCCAAGCTACAGTGGCACCTATTTCCCCAAAAGACTCTGTTACAAGGTGGTGAACAGCACACACTAGCAACATCTCAGAAATCTCAAACCCAAACAGTAAGCTTACATTTCAGTGTACCCAGAACTGCTCCATGGTCCTCTGAACTACCTTCCTGAGATGAAAACACCATTCCAATGGGAAAAGAGCAGGCTTGCTAACTCATCAATGAAATATGCCCTGAGCTTGAAAAACCAAGATACAAGCTTTGGTTTTATGCCCAGCTCTACCATCATGTGTTTGGACAATATATTTAATTGCAACCACATTTCTATTTGGAAAAAAAAAAAAAGAGTAAAATCTGACTACAGAAAATTTGGAAGATTAAGAAAATGCACCTGGAATTTTTAGTGCTGTGGGTACATGTGATAATCTGTGAAACAGAGCCGTGTTGCAATCATCAACAACAACAGTTTCTATCTGCACATCTTAAATTGTGCCTGTGGCAGGGATTCACAGATATAGGAATGTTACTTTAGCTGATAGGAAACTCAGAGATACATTAGAAACACCCAACTACATAGTCATCCATGGGTGGGCAGAGAAATAGAGATAGATGTTTTGAAGATAGAAAAGCCTTGAGGGATTTATGTAATTTACACACAAAATCTAGCCTTGAAGATAAACCCAGAGACCAGGCTTGGTAAGGTAAAAGACACCTATCACCCATATTCAAGCAGGGAGCGGGGTTTGGGGGAGGGACACTGAGACAGGAGTGGGGGCTGAGACAGGAGGAAGATGAGGTCAGGTCAATCTGAGATTCAAAGTGAAATTTTTATCTCAAAAAGCATGTGGGATGACCTAAACCATGCTCACGTAAGGCTGAGTGCATTGACTCTCCTGAGTACACACCAACAGCCCCAAGAAGGCTACAGAGGGAACAGCCCCAAAGATGTGCATGAACAGAGGCGGATGGACAGCCTACCTGGGAAATAAGCAACTGGCAAGCTGCCAGCTCCCGCTCACTGGCATTCATCTTCCTGTTGGAGTCCATCTGGGCACTTTCCAATTGCTTGCTTCGGTTCACGAGGGACTTAACCTCCGACTTCATCTTGCTAATGTACAGGCGTGCCATGGTGAACTCCTCTTCGATGACTCCATTCACATCTGCCAGCTGAGCACAGAAGGGAATATGAGAAGTCCGTGGATCCTCAGCAACCTGGCCACGGGTGCCTGAGACAACCCTAGCTTTTTGGCAAAACATCTAGTCACAGGGGAAGTTGAAAAATGAACGCTACAAAGTCACTGTCAAGTCCTCAGAGATTGTACATGAGAAAGTTCCCATCAAAACCTACCATCAAACATACTCCTCAGTTAATCCTGCATTTCCTTATAATAGAAAGGATAGCATAGAAAGAAAAACGACTGAAGAAATTTTAAAGGAGAAAACTTCTCAGAATCCTTACTCTGCATGCCTACAATAGTGAGAGCCAGTGTCCCTACAGGGGCTCGTAATCGCACCTGTACAGAAGCTTGGCTCAACATTTCAATTCTCTTCTTCACACTTTCCACAGTGGTGAGCAGCCCAATGTCTATGTGCAATGGCTGAAATACAAAAGACTCTCTCCATAGTCTTCAAACAGAACCTCTAATACCTAGGAATGCACCATTTATCCCAGCATCTCCTCATGGTAAAGGTTTCCATGCTTAGCTACTTAGCTATCTGTTGCTCCCAATGTCTTTCTCATTGCCTTTCACACCTGCCCTTCCAAGTAGATATTAACCTACTTATTAGGATATCTACGAACAAGCCTAACTCTACATCGAGATGAGATGGCTCTGACAGAATTCCAGAATGATATATATCTGATTTGTAAGTGTCAGAGCTCCACTGGAAACCAAAAACGGAAACAAGGTATTTGGTATATACACCCATCTGCTGAGATACAAGGTATGCCAGCCAAGTCGTGAAGAAAGTAGCTTTGTGTGTACTATAGTTGTACACCAGAGGGCACCCTTGCACCTTAAAAAGACTGTCCCAGGAGCCTGGAGCCCAAGAATGCCAGATTCTGATGAAAGCAAAGACTCTTTAGTTTCTCATGGTCCACGGAGTACTTTCACTATCCCCCTCTCCGTCCCCTTCCACCTCCTCATGTTATCACTGCTTTCATTAAATCGTCATTTTTTTTTGTGCACACATTTGAGAGCTGAGCAACAATGGTACTGGATATGAGCCCTGAATATTGGTAGCACACATGAAGTACACAGTTCTGCATGTCTGTATTGTGATTTCTAACCTTATAAGAATTCAACAATACTTAACAGTGACTCCAGCACAATACTAAGTTAACAGCAGGAAAAGCTACAGTTATCAGCTGTGACCTCCCCCCTTCCTGGGGGCCCTTGCCAGGCTAGCAAGCTTAAGTTGGGTTTGTGACTGCCTGAAATTTGCCTCCTAACACGGCTCCTCATTGCATCCCTCCCACAGTGAAAAAGCATGCAAACACTGAGTGGAAAACACCTGCAGCCTTTGCCATTAGTCCAGCATGGAACAAGACTCTTTGAGAATACCACGATCTATAAATGAGAGTCATCAATGAAATTAACTAGGGCATCCAGTGTCTGGAATCTAAAAATAACCTCAAAACATCTAATTAAGTATTTTAAAATACTCTCAATCATACTTCTGATTTTTGGCAGGAAGGGCCTTTAATGGCAAAGCAGAGACACACTTTGCTTTCATTAGCTTGTCTGTCAGCTCCACTTTAGAACTTAACATAAAAAATACCTTTCCTTATTGTTATCAGCAGGAGGTGCCAACAGCCCATAGGTCAGCTCCACCTGGTCCTGTGAGGCCTTTTAATCAGCCCTGTGTCAGAATTGCACTGCTCAACACCAACATGTGGCTCTAAAAATTAACCCTCAAACACAGAGTAGCTAAGCTGGGACTTAATAGACTAACCTGGCAGGGCCTGAAAATGCTGCCCTACTGTAGCCAGCTATTGCTGTACTCACTAAACACTCAGCTGCAACCAAGGTGAAAAGTCCCAGACGCTGAGCCTACCAGAGCCTTTCTGTTTCACAGAAACCGATTGCGGGAGTTTCCAGTGTTGAGCCACTGGAAGATCTTTGAGTAAAGGGAATATGCTTACATTCAAACGATTTTGTTTTCAGGTCTGAGCACCAAGTTAAGGAACAGCATCCCTGTGCCCAGTGTCATCAACAGACCCAATAACTACTCTGTCCAAGGGGCTTCGTCATCTGAAAGCTATATCCAGCAAAACTGTGGGACCTGAGCATTGGGAGTTAAGGGACAGGCTTTGGGAGTCATCGCCATCCTCAGAACACACTCCAATAGTACACCTCAAAAGTGTGAAGTTGACTTCATCTAATGTTTACTCCATTAAAGCTACTTTCGTAACTCTGTATCCTATTTTTCTGGTTAATGACAACAACCTATATTGTGGCCAATCACTGTTGGCTGATAACATTCTTTTTCTCTCTTTTCCTTCTCATCCCAGCTTTGAAACAAGTTTAGACCACCCTCCATTTCCCTACCTTTCTCACTAGCATTCAGGAACACCACTGTGCATAACTCCAGGGTATAGGCCATTCGTAGTAAACTTATTCTCCTTTGGGATGGTCAGTATGACCTACACCTGGCCAGCCAGTACAGGCTACATCTACAGGGAATTTCTGGCATCTAGTCCCCTCCTGGATAAAAGTAGTCAGTGTGGCAGCCCACACTGCCTTGGATGTAGTTGAATGAAGACATGGCGACTGGTTCTATAGCAGTGATCTTAGTACATGAGGCAAAGTTTAAAGGCATGAAAAGGAAACAGGCTAAGGACAGCCAGAAAGGGCACAGAATGGCTGGGTCCCTTGAGTTACTGAGCCACTTCAGTGAGACACAATTTGTTTCTCTAACTTTAATAAGCCACGAGTCACCTGGAGAATCTTGTTAAAAGACAGATTCTGCTTCAGTGTGTCTGAGGTCAGGTCGGCCTGGGGTCCATGTTGCTAATTAGCCCCAGGTGATGCAGATCACATCGACTAACAAGGCGCCTGGCTTCTCCTGGAGCAGGTAATTAAGTGTGGTTTACGCCTTTAGCCACTGTTAACTGCCTATGACTTTCAGCTGGAAGCTTTTCCAATTCATACCGCTTGGCTGGGGAATTCTCACTGCACTGGGTTCTTAAGGGTGGGGGAGGGGGAGACAACTAAGGACCTGGTCTGCGGCTTCCTGCAGCCAAGCCCCAGTGTGGGGACACTGCAAGTAAGGCTGAGTGGAAAAAAAAAAAAAACAAGTCGCACAAAACCAACCAAGACTGGAAGATGCTCCTCAGATCTGAAAGGCAAATTGTTCCTCTCCTCCAACCCCACCTCCCCAAACCCTGCTTCATGCACCCCCTCTTCTTTCCCTGCCTTCAAGTATTTCCCAGCATGCTGCACGTGCAGAGCATAGCCCTGAGCCTTGGGAGCCTCAGAGTCTGACTCAAACCACACCAGTCATAGAGAACAGAAGTGTGGCTCACAGTCTTCACGTCGTTCGTGCCGATGATTCCGCCTATCTCTCCCAGATCCTTCAGAAGCAGGTTCAGGATCTCCGTGGCCCTTTTCTTCTGGTGGTTACTAAGCTCTTGTAGCTGATTCAGCTCTCGCTGTGTGGTTGTCAGGGTGGTCTGGAAAACAAATTCACCCACTAGTTACAAAGGTGGCCCATGAGTTTCCTACTTATGGCCTCCAGAGCTGAACAGCCCATGCCAGACCCAGCTCTTGAATCACTCCTCTGATCTCAGTGTAAGAGAACTGAAAAGGCCAGCTGTTGCTCAGCACTTGGTTCTCTGATAGGGGAACTTAGTTCGGAGATGTTATATTGTAAAACCTGTTATGTTTTAGTTGATGATATCCACGTTACTAAAAATGCATCCGGGGCCCAGAAGATGGCTCAGTAGGTAAAGGCCAGAACTGACTCCAGCAAACCATCTTCTGACCTCCAACATTGCACCATGGTGCACAAACACAAAGTAAATAAGATGCTATAAGGATTTTAAAATAAATAACGGGTTGACAAGGTGGCTCAGTCAGTAAGGTGCTTGCAGCATAAGCATGAGGACCCACGTTTGATTCAGGTAACTGTGTAAAAGTATCTGGGTCTGGTGGTGTACACTTGTTAAACCAGTACTGAGGAGTCCTGTGGCCCACTAGCATACTCGGTGAGCTTCAGAAGAATGAGATTGTCTCAAAAACCAAAACAGACAGCACTGAGGACTAACACTGAAGGCTGGCCTCTGGCCTCCACACGCACACACTGGCACAAAAAGAGGCCCTTATGTATTTAATCACATTTTCTAAGTCCACAGAGTGTTGTGTCATCATCCCCCTTGTTCTAGTCCAGGTTCCTCCAGCTCCTTGCTCAAATGAAAATCTGTTCCCTGGGTCAGTTCCAAATACCCTGAGCAATGGGTCTGGAATCAATAGCTCAGACGAACATTAATGAGCATAGAAAACAACTTAGAACATCTTCTAACCCTCAGGAAAGCCAAAATAAATACTGTAATTCTTCACAAAATTTCTCAAGCTCCATAGCAGAGCTTCTTCGTAAGCAGCAAATGCTCCATTTTCTCACCAAACTTCATCAAATTAATCCCTTCCATGTTGTTACCAGGAGAAGCAATGTGTTCTTAACCCACAGCAATGGAATGGCCTTCTTCTAGCATCCTGGCTAGACTAATTCAGCCTATGCGAGAAGCAAGTCCTCTACTCCCGGGGCCTTGCAAGTTAATTCAAAGGTATCTGCAGCTAGTCATTACGATGTACTGAAAATAGTTTTATTAAAGCAGTCTGATAACAGCTGATTTGATGCAAAATGAGAAGCATACTATGGAAAATCCTGCCTTGCTTTGAGATGCACAAAAAAGGACAAGCTGTAGGAAAACCCTGGGCAGAAGTGGAGTAGGTACCGTCTCAGAGAGTCCACCAGGATTTAGCTCACCATTGCCAGGTGTTTGTTTAACCTTACTTAACACAACAGACACAGCAGTCCACAGGAAGGCCTTTCTCCCTTCACGCAGTAGGATGTGGGGAGCAAGCAGCACTTCCTGTCTGCTCTACCGCCAGCACCCAGCACTTTCTGCACCGCCTGCTCTGAGTGCCCAGGACTGGTGGTTCTATGAGACAGCATGGCACAGTCCAGGACACTGGGTCAGTAGGCAGCGACAGTCACTCAACTTCTCCACCACACCTCTCCAGGCAACAAGGGGCACAGCATCAGCCACAGCAGCAAAGTTCACTGGTCCTGCTGCCTGCCTCTAGCAGCTCACCAAGTAAAATCCACAGCATCTGCCTTTCAAGGAGTAACTGGAAAAACAGCAATATCCTGGCAGGAAGCTAGGGCAAGAAGCTGGGATAGTGGGGAGCAACCTATTCAATAGGATGCAAACAACGGAACACTTAACTGCGGTGGGTCCCCCACTGCGCTTTATTAACAGTGCGTTTGATGTTACTCATTGGTCATCATCACATACACAAAG
Source organism: Lophiomys imhausi (assembly GCA_907164525.1). Classification (NCBI taxonomy): domain Eukaryota; kingdom Metazoa; phylum Chordata; class Mammalia; order Rodentia; family Muridae; genus Lophiomys; species Lophiomys imhausi. The sequence continues at coordinate 757,543 of CAJQZJ010000102.1, read as the reverse complement.
GTCCCTGCTAAGTGCTTTACATGAGCTGTCATGACACTCAAGAAGCACATTCCTGCCACCTTGATAGATAAGGCAATGATAACTCAAGATGTTTACACAGCCATAAAGTCAAATTCTTCACTGAGCTTTCTGTGGGTCTAGAATCTCATTTGACTATTTCCAGAAAGCATTCTTGCTGGTGTTAGTTCCCTGGGTGTAAAACAGCTGTGACAGGCTGACTGTGGGGAAGGGACTGTTGGAGAGGGCGCAGGGAGCAATCGGAGTCTTACAGCAGTAAGCATTCAGCCAACTGCCTTCCTGTATGTCTGTCAACAAGGATGTCCCGCCCCCTCTAACACTACTGCGCCAACCGTTTTCTGGGCCAGCTCGTCCGTCAGCTGCTCATTGGCTCTGGTCTTGTCCTCCACCTCCTGTGACTTCTGGTCGTAGTTGACAGCCAGCTCCTCCAGGGCCTGCAGGACTTCTTTCACCTCGTCTTTGGCTGCCTCGTTTTCAATCTGGAGGCGGGTCAACTCCTCCTGTATCTTTTCGTAGTCCCTTCTCGTGGAAGCTAGGAGCTGGCGAAATGAGAAGTCATGATGAGTCCACTAATTATATGTCAGTGACCTATGCATGAGCCACATGAAGCAATTTTAAAACCAGAAACAGGAGAACACGGTGGAAGCACTCAGGCAGTGGGGAGCTCTGTGTGTTCCAGATGCTAAATACATTTTCAAATGTTATTTCAAAGATGTTTTCTGTTTTTTCCTTTATGCTTGAGAATTTTATGCTTAAGTCAAAGAATCACACGCCCGCAAACACACACACACACACCCCAGGGCACTACACTTGGTTGGCTTTTTCATTTTTAAACAAAAAATGAGAGAACCATTTCTTTGGGTTTTTTTTATGTTTATTTATTACTTCAAGTTACATCTCCATCACAGTGCCCTCTTTCCACCCTTCCCAGTCCCACCCTCTACCCCCTCTCCCTTCTATCCTACCCCTCCGGAGTGGAGTGTCTCTACATAACAGTCCCCTGCCCCAGTTCAACAGTCATATGAGGGCCAAGAGCCTCCTCACACACTGGGGGCCTACAAGGCAGCACCACTAGGGCAAAGTGTCTCATTGACAGGTAACAAAGTCTATGTTCCTGTTCCTTTTGGTGTATTGGTTGTAGTATAGTTATCCTGTACAATATGGCTAAAATCCGATTATAAGTGAATAGATGCCATGTGCATCTTTCTAAGTCTGGGTTAGCTCACTCAGGATGAGCTTCTCTAGTTCTATCCATTTGGCTGCAAATTGCATGATTTTCTTGCTTCTCATGGCTGAGTAGTATTCCATTGTATAGATGTACCACAGTTTTTTTTTTTATCCATTCCTTGGTTGAGGGACATCTGGGTTGTTTTCAGTTTCTAGCTATTACAAATAAAGCTATTATGAACATAGATGAAGAAATGTCCTTGTGGTTTGATGTGGAATCATTTGGATGTATACCCAGAAGTGGTATGCCTGGCTGTTGAGGTAGAGCTATTCCAAGTTTTCCAAGATATCACCAGACTGATTTCCATAGTGCTTGTACAAGTTTGTACTCCCACCAGCAATGAAGGAGTGTTCCCCTGTCTCCACAACCTCTCCAGTATGAGCTGTCATGAGTTTTTGATCTTAACTATTCTGACAGGTGTGAGATGGAATCTCAGAGTTGTCTTGAGTTGCATTTCTCTGATGATTAAGGATGCTGAGCATTTCTTCAAGTGTCTCTCAGCCATTAGGGATTCCTCCTTTGTGAATTCTCTGTTTAGCTCTGTTCCCATTTTTTGATTGGATTATTTGGTTTCTTGGCATTTAATTTCTTGAGTTCTTTGTAAATTTTGGATATTAGCCCTCTGTCAGATGTGGGGTTGGTGAAGATTTTCTCCCAGTCTGTAGGCTGCCGTTTTGTTCGAATGACAGTGTCCTTTGCCTTACAGAAGCTTTTCAGTTTTATGAGATCCCATTTATTGATTGTTGGTCTTAGGTCCTGAGCTGTTGGTGTTCTGTTCAGGAAGTTGTCACCTGTGCCAGTGAGTTCGGGGCTTTTCCCCACTTTTTTTTTTTTTTTTTTTAGATTTAGTGTGTCAGGGTTTATGTTCTTTGATCCACATGGACTTAAGTTTTGTACAAGGTGATAAGAATGGGTCTATTTGCGTGTTTTTTTTTTAACATGTCAACATCCAGTTGGACCAGCACCATTTGTTGAACTGTCCTTTTTCCATTGTACGGTTTTGGCTTCTTTGTCAAATATTAAGTGACCATAGGTGTGTGGGTTCATTTCTGAGTATTCAATTTGATTCCATTGATCCACTGGTCTGTTTCTATATCAGTACCATACTGTTCTTATTACTATTGCTCTGTAGTACAGCTTGAAATCTGGGATGGTGATACCTCCTGATGTTTTTTTATTGTAAAGGATTGATTTAGGTATTCTGGATTTTTTTCTTATTCCATATGAAGTTGAGAATTGTTTTTTTCCAGGTCTGTAAAGAATTGTGTTGGTATTTTGATAGGAATTGCATTGAATCAATATATATTGCTTTTGGTAGGATGGCCATTTTTATTATGTTGATCCTACCTATCCATGAGCATGGGCGATCTTTCCATCTTCTGAAGTTCTCTTCAGTTTCTTTCTTCAAGGACTTTCTGAAGTTCTTGTCATACAGGTCTTTCACTTGCTTGCTTAGAGTTACTCCCAGGTATTTTATGTTGTTTGTGGCTATTGTGAAGGGTGTTATTTCCTTAATTTCTTTCTCAGTCCCTTTATCTTTTGTATAAAGAAGGGCTTCTGATTTTTTTTTTGAGTTAATTTTGTATCCAGCCACCTTGCTGAAGGTGTTTATCAGTTGTATTAGTTCTCTGGTGGAATTTTGGGGGTCACTTATGTATACTATCATATCATCTGCAAATAGGGATAATTTGACTTCTTCCTTTCCAATTTGTATCCCCTTGATCTCCTTTAGTTGTCTTATTGCTCTAGCAAGAACTTTAAGTACTATGTTGAAGAGATATAGGAAGAGTGGGCATCCTTGTCTTGTCCCTGAGTTTAGAGGAAATGCTTCAAGTTTCTCTCCATTTAATTTGATGTTGGCCACTGGCTTGCTGTATATTGCCTTTATTACTTCTAGGTACGGTCCTTGTATGCCCGTTCTCTCCAGAACTTTTAGCATGAAGGGGTGTTGGATTTTGTCAAATGCTTTTTCTGCTTCTAGAGAGATTATCATGTGGTTTTTTTCTTTCTGCTTGTTTATATGGTGAATTACATTGATGGATTTTCATATGTTGAACCACCCCTGCATTCCTGGGATGAAGCCTACTTCATCCTACTTCATCATGGTGTATGATACTTTTGATGTGCTCTTGGATTGTTTGTCAGTATTTTATTGACTATTATTGCATCTATGTCCATGAGGGATATTGGTCTGAAATCATTTCTTTATTGTGTCTTTGTGTGGTTTAGGTATCAGGGTGACTGTGGCCTCATAGAAGGAGTTTGGCATTGTTCCTTCTGTTTCTATTTTGTGGAAGAGTTTGAAGAGTATTGGTATTAGCTCTTCTTTGAAGGTCTGATAGAATTCTGTGCTGAAACCATCTGGCCCTGGGCTTTTTTTTTTTTTTTTTTTTGGATGGGAGATTTTTAATGACGGTTTCTATTTCCTTACAGGTTATAGGACTGTTTAATTTGTTAACCTGATCTTGAGTTAGCTTTGGTAGGTGAAATCTATCAAGAAATTGTCCATTTCATTTAGGTTTTCAAATTTTGTAGAGTACAGATCTTTGAAGTAAGACCTAAAAAATTCTCTGGATTACTTCGATGTCCATTGTTATGGGAGAACCATTTCTAATGACTACACTGGCAGATATTTTGAAAACAATGGCATGATTTCATAGTGTATGGAGGCTGATTTCAAAATCATCAAAACAGTAGTTAAAATGAAGTCACTTTTCTTTACTGTGTATCAAAAATGTATAGAAGAATATACCCCAAACATTAACACACATGAGTTCCTGGGCTCGTGGATGTACTATTTTAGCTTTGTTACCATTGTTATTTTCTGATTTCCCTAAAATGGACATTTATTGCTTTGCAGGTAAAAGAAAAATCTTAAGGTCTGAATGGTAACAAAAGGAATTGAACCAAGGCAGCTGTACCACCTTTGGAGATGCAGAAAACTACGTGGAGGCAGAGAACAGAAAACACAAGCCAGCGGCGTCAACCACAGCTAAGATAGGGACCTATTATATATGTTCACATGACTCCAGAGGCACTCTCCTTGCAAAATCACAATCATTACATTTGAAAGATAATAGGAAGCAAAGAGGAAGGAAATGGTTACAGGGGCAGTTATTCCTGCATGTGGGGGACCGAGACTGGAACATCAATCCCTGCCTCCTGCCACCACTGCATGAGCCAATCAACAGCACTTTATTAATGAAGTAAAAAGCATCTTAAAGCACAAAAGAGAAAAATCCTTAGGTGATCTCAGCAAGAGAATTCTAATTATCTGTGTTTGATAGATTGGCTGGCTGTGCTTTGCTTGGGTTCCTGTTTGTAAAAATCACAGCAAAACAGTGTGATAAAGACATTTACGGTAGAACTGAAAGCCGGCAGTGGAAGACTGAAAACAGTCAGCCTCATTTTTAGTGGACCAAATATATAGTAACATCACTGTGGCCCCACCTGACTTTCCCACACCGATGTTCTACTTTTGATCTTGTTTTTGTTTTCCCTGTAGGACAGCAGGAGAACATGGTGTATGCCAAGACACAGGCCAGACTTTTGCAATAGCCAGATTACAGAAGTAGCCTAGGTGTCCATCAACAATGACTAGGTAGAGAAAACGTAAGGAGGAGGTAGGCTGGAGGAAAGGACAGTGGACAAATCAATGAGTAGGTAGACATATGATGGGTAACTAGACACGACAGACAGATGATCATCAATAGATACATAAATACACACAATGAAGTTTTACTAATAAAGAAATAGGAGACTATATCATTTGTAGGAAGAGATCTGAGACATCATCATCATCTTAAGCAAAATAAGCCAGACTCAGGAAGACAAACATCATGTACTTTCTGTTCTATATGGACTCTAGAGGGCTTGGAAAAGGAAGCAGAGCAGTAGGAAAGGAAGGTGAGACAGGAGAATGATGGTGTAAATACGATCAAAGAGTATTACATTCATGTGTGGAACCCATCCTGTTTATATGAGCCAGTTCGTATACAGAGGTGAGGCATCCTAAAATAGCAGTGTGCTGGTTTGCTGGGATGGAGCAAGAACCACCTCACCCAACCACCAGAAGAGAAGTGCCTGTCCTCCCATGGCAAGTGTAGCACAGGGTAATTCCCGGGGCCCTAGAGTATTACAGTCACATACTTGTTTTCTACACACAGCCACAATCAAGCCTTAGCAGGCACTGAGAGGAGAGCTACCAAGAAATCTCCACGTGTTTTAAGGTTCTGAAAAAAAGTCATTTACAAATTATATTTCTAGGACTAACATTAACAACAGAAGAAAAAAAAATCTTTGTGAAAAAGAATTTATTGCGTTCTTTACCTCATCCTGATCCAACATCTGTTGCTTTAGCTTTTCAGCCAGCTGGCTCTGCTGGTTAATTTCATCATCCTAAAATGAAACATCATGTTTAATTTTTGGTTAGTTGTGTCAGTTTTGATCTTTTGGTTTCCCTTCCAGAATTAGACACCAAGAGGCCAGTCTTGAATTCGTTTCTTAGATGGCGGGGAGGGGGAGGCTCAGCAGGAGACAATCCCAGGAGCTTGTTGACTAAGATATTTCTCCACCCAGCTTTCTTCTGAGGAGCCTCGTGAGCCCAAATCCTTCCCCTCCAGTCAAGCACATCTGTGACCACGACTGTTGGTAACTGACAGGAAAGAAGAACCACCGTTTCCACACCATGCCCGTTTAGAGTATCAAAACCAGTGGTTACTTGGAGTTTTCTCTTTGGTATCAATAGATAGCCCTCTTGATTGGCAGGCTAATAGTCTTGTCAATTGAAAGGCAAAACAAGGAAACGAGCCCTGCAACCAACTGGGTGTGCACACAGAAAAGCCTCTTTCCAAGCTGCCACTCAAGAGGGAAAAACAACAGCTCTCTTCACCGCCACTAGGTGGTGCTGCTGAGAAAGCAAAAAAAAAAAAAAAAAAAAAAACGCTCTGCCTGCCTCTGTCCCTGCCAGCAAGCCACCTCCGGAAGGACAGGCAGCAGGTTTGGCACCTAACCACCGCGGAAGAACTTGGCCTTTGCTACTCTGACTTCATGATTTCAAATGAAAAATTTTAGGTACAGTCTGTGAAAAATGACAATGGGGCTTCAGGATCACCTCTCCTTCAGTTGTAAGAAGAAAGTTCTATTTGATGACGGGTCTCAGTTCAGTGTATTACACAGTCTTTGTCCCATGTCTTGCCTCCATGCTTTCCCCATTAAAAAGCCATCTCCTGCGCTCTGGATCTGTTTTAGAGGTGAGGTGAGAGGAGTCACAGAACCTGTTTTCTATAGGTATCCTGAGCATGCATGGTGGAGTCTATGACAGCGTCGGCCTGGGGTTAGCGGCTGGTGTAGCCGGTACCCTTGAAAGAGCACCAGCATTCACAAGTCTGGAGCATAGGTTCTGCACACCCTTATCCTGTGTCTTTGGTCTTTCCTACACACTTGGTCTCACTCTCTGCTCAGAAAGCCTGTTTGCACTGTACTTTACACACCAGTATTACTTCAATGGCTGTATAAAATATTGATTATTCTACTCCCGACTCAGATTTCTAGCAGAAGAATTAGGGAAATTACAGCGCGGCAAAACTGCCAAGACTTGACACTTCCACAGCTAACTCACTCTTTTGTAGGAGATGGTTTCTCCAGCTTCATACATTTACCATGTCAGTTACAAGGACCAATTTTTATACTTCTGCTTCTCAGCATGGCTTACCATAAAAGACCCGGGAAACTCAACCTCATCTTTTCCCCAAGGCAAACAAAACAAAACAACCCCCAAAACCCAAAACGCAAAACCTGCAACTGCCCGCAAGTAACAGAACTCGGAAGGGAAGGGCGAGGTGCCTTGCATTGTCACACTGCCCTCTTGGCAAAGCCTCAAGATGCAGCCTTCCTCCCAGACAAGTGACAAGCTGGGGTGTGATGAAAAGCCAACCAAGAAGGATGAAAACAAGACTCCATTAGAAAGCAAACCAGCGCTAGAGACATTTCCTGAAGTAGATTTGCCTTTTATGAAGGCACCTTTCTAAGGAATGAGTGTGGTCTATCCTGATTTCATTTTAATTTCCTAAGCCTCTCTGAATAAGGTGTGCTGTCCTCTCTGCATGCCAAGTGTATCTCTTAGGACATGTTTAAGCATGCGCACACCGAGATAACAGATTTCAAAGCACTCTTCAAGAGTTAATTTGGTAGTTGGATTTTCTTACACATGAAGTAATATGGTCACCTCAGTTGTCACAAAGTCACTAATTCTGGAGCCGTTTTTGCCAAACGGTCGTTAGTACAGCACGTGATCAACTTACAGCTCTTCAACTGACTGCCTCCAAATAGAGACACAGGGCCAACCACAATATTTTTACACTGTAACCCAGCCCCCCCCGCCCCCGTTGTAGTGACATTCTTTTCATGTCCCCATATGATGTGTCTGCCCAATCATGCAAAGAGAACCCACAGAGGAGAAGACCAATGAGAAATTCTAGTATTTGTAGTATACTGTTATATACTAATGGCTTTTAATCGCCACTGCAATCTTCGAAGTGACAGTTGTGAGCCCCAAGTTACTACAGATGAGAATAGAATAGCGTGCCAGCAAGCAAGGGCATCTTCCCTGGGCCTCTTGTCTATAAGTCACAGCTCTACCACACAGTACATGCTTTTCATCAAGTATCTGGACCTTAGGGTTTACCTGTCCTTAGACCCATGAGGAGCAAGCAATACAGAGGGAGATGGAAAAACTGTGTAATCTTTCTCCCACTGTATCCTAAAACAGTTTACTGAGGATGGCCAGTTCCTTGGCTAAAGGGCTGAGGCCAAAATGAATGAGCATGTGACTCAAGGTGGGGAGCTATGAAAACTCATTCCTGCTCTACCACCTGTAGGCTGTGAAAGCTTAAAACACACAATCACCCAGTTAACACCTCAGTTCACCCCACATGTGTCCAGTTCTACCGTTCAATAATCCAAGCAGACACTGTGGATTAATTTAATTAACTAATTAATTAATCACTGTTTAAATCCCAATTCATGCATTCTCAAAGTATATGAACACCTAAACAGAAGCATGGAGCTAAACTCTAGAGTTTGAGAGGACACATAGGGATGGCAGCTGATAGGACATAATCAAGCAGTTCACAAATGGTTCAAAGTAGACCAGGAGCTACTCTAGGGCATCGCCTCTGAGAATCTGGAAAGTGAAGGGGAGATTGTACATGGTTTTTCTTCACTGTTTAAAACAATGGTAGTTTTTTGAAGGAATCAAGAATTTTGCATAAAGTTAACTTACTATTAATCTACTTTTACATTGAGGTGTTGAGTATAATATCCAGGTTTAAAAAAGGGAGGGGTGGGTTGGGGAATAGTACACCCAGAGCATGAAGGGTAAAGTACGCAGTTCTCCTGGGCATGGATGTTTTGCGAGATGTACTTGTGGAAAGGTAGTATGACTTTGCTGAAGTTTGGGTGTCATATAGCTCCCAGAGCCACAAACAAGCAGAAGGACAGTCCTCAAGGCAACCAGTCACATTCAGCTTGCATTGTGATACCAGACTCTGGGCTTTGTCCCAAAGACAGAGAACCCTGAAAGATTAATGGTGACATTCCCAGAACAAAGCTATTTCATCCAGGCCAGAGGTGTCACCATAGCACCTGAGTCGAACCACCACAGAAAAGATTAAACCAGACTGAAAATATCAGCAGCCTCAATGAAATGAGCTCAAAGAGCTTAGGATATCCCAAGGGTAATATGCCAAGATCATATGACATACTAATTTAGTTTCTGGGCCTCTGGGATTCCTAACAGGACCTTACTGGGGATGAGTGATACATGCTGTTCAAGGAGCCTTTTTCTCGTTTCTAACCTTCAGTTACGTGACTAGATGGACTGAGCCCTAACAGTTTGTCCTAGGATTACGCATCCCCAATTAACATGGTCAAACTACATCATTCAACAATCTGCCTCTGGAAAGAGTTTCCCAAGCAAAAAGGCTATCAGTCTTTGATGTGATCAGGTTCGAAGCCTTAGAACCATCTGATTAAACTCACACTTGAGTCTTAGCAGTCACCTACCTTGTCCCTAGCAGGGATACTGTTGACTTTTCCCAAGAAGAAAGGGAGAGGCACAGAGAGGGAGGAAAGAAACAAACACATCCATGCATACTCACATAGCCCTACTCTCCCATAGTAATGGTCCCAGATATTTGGAAGACTTGTCTCTCTAGACCAACCACCCTGGCACTTCTAACCAAACTTCCATGAAGTTTTCTACTCCCACAGTGATCAAGCTAGGAAAAGGGTATCAGGAAGATGTACATCCATAGTGGTCTGCAGCCTGTCTCAGCTCCAGGGGCCTGACTGTGCTATCAGTCTCTGGCTCATATTTACAATAGGCACACAGAAGCTGCTTTTTGAGAAAGCACTGACCCCACAAGCCAAGTAAAAGCAGTAAGAACTTACTACCAACTCTATCTTTATTTTGTACCTCTTTTGACTTTGATCCGTCACCTGATGAACTCTGCAGAGAAGCATGTTCATCACTCAAGGAGTGTCTCCCTAAATATCCATTACACCTAACCTATCTCATCCCTCTTCAAGGCCGACGGCACAAAGATAAGCGTAACTAAGGTACAGTACCATCAGTTTTATTAGTGTCCTGTCCCAGACTCCCTCAGAGGTACCTGAATGTTAGCAGTTGCTAGCCTAAACCTTTAGTGGCTTTGGGTTATAGTAACAGTGGAGCCTTGCAGACATGTTATCACAGGGTGAGGTCAGTCTTCAAATGGAAGCTCTCAGCTCTTCAGGTCTGTACCCTGAAGATGGAGTTGAGCTCCCGGGGGGGGGCCCCTTATACATTCTTCTCCCTGATGTGGCAACTCTTATCAAATCTTCCTCTTCTGATCTCTTTACCATTAGGAGATAACTTATCTCTTTAACTGGCCCATTGGGGCTGAGTGGAGTCTTTGGGCCCACAGAGACAGGGCTCCTGCCCTGAGCCACAGACCTTATCATCCAGCTGTCGGTACAGACTGGAGATCTCCTCATCATACTTCTCCTTCTCAGCAGACATGCTGACAACACCAGGGGTGATGTTATCTATGATGGGTGTGTTGTCGCAGGGCTCCAGGTTCTTCTGGTCCTTGGCACTGATCTGTTCATCCTCAGGCACAGCTTCCCCTGAGAAAACACAGCAAGTGAGATGCTGAAAACTCAAGAAATCAAGCTTCCAACCCTGCAGGAAGAATCCTAAAAATAGCCCCTCCGGTGACAAATACACAGCAGATACAATAAAGAGCCCTTGTGTAGAGCTAAAGTCAGTTCTTTCTATATGGGAAGAAAGGTGTAGCTAATTTCCCAATGCTAGACCCAGGATGCATGGCAGAAATCAAGTGGTCACAGAGTTGGTAACTGATCCAACCCCAGCACTGCCTGGGAGGCTCCTGCCTAAAATTTCCATTCGTGAAGGAATATGCTAGTGCTTACTAGAATCATAATCTCTCCAGTCATCAATTCAAAGGGAAATAGACCTCTGAGGCATCCTCATTAACAATTAATTATGTTACGTTGTCATTTGTAGAGTCAAAGCAAGGAACACGGTACCACTGTTTAACCAGAACACAGTGGAACCCCAGTCCTCCCATTCTGAGATTCCCAGGAGCCAGTGGGAGGAAGTCAGGGCAGCCTGGCCTCAAGAACTGTACCAGCCCTGTGGGATAGTACTCTCCACCACCACACTGTCCCCCAGGGGACCCGAATTAATTGGCTCTGCTGGAGAGTTCAAATAGTATAATTTCTTGTGATGTCAGGTAGTCCTAGGAAAAGAAAAGGCAGCCAATCTAGAATCTATGCACCACTTCTCAGACTGCAGAGCACGGTTTGCTGGGCCTTCAAAGGAAGCACTGATCAATTTGACAATGCTAATGGGGGAAAGGCCTGGATCTCAAGCTAGCCACGGGCTGCCCCAACAGGAAAAATCATCATGCAAAGATGGACCGCAGGAAACAGATCCTATGGAAACCACACAGCCTGACTGCATCTTCCAGCTGTCTTTTTAGAAAGCAAACGCACACCAAGGACACTTCTCCACCAGTGTTTTCCAGCAACTTCCCATTCTCACTCTAGCCCCTGAGCATCAGGACATCCCAGGCCTCGCTTGGCTGCCCAGCCCATAATATCCATTCTGCCAAAATTTCCCAGGCAAAACGCCCTGAGCCAAAAGTAGGAACAAAGACAAAAGAACTGAGATCTTAATCTGAACTCTCATGAACAGTAAATCTCATGCCTCAAGGACCCACCTGACACACTGCTCATTATCTCAGTATATACAGAACACTGGGATGGCCTGGCTTTACTGCCTGTGTGAAGGCTTCCGAGTGAGTAAAGCTAATGCAATGATTACATTTTTCTATCAGTTCCATCTAAAGCAGCAACGAGAAGCAAACCCCAGCTGATCCAAGCTTCACTGCGCGGGTTCCCGACCTTACCCTTTCACCTAGACTATATACTATGTGCAAGCATTTTTTCTGAAGTCATCAGCCTGTAGATCATGGTAGCCTCCGAGCTTGAACCTGAACCAAGTCAGCATATCACCCAGCTCCAATCCCTGGTTTAAAACATTCATCAACAACCTTAGTGTGAGGAATGGATTTCATTCAGTTAAAGAATCTATGTTCTCTACAGCCTGTTAAACCCATGGGAAGGCAGACCAGCAAGCTAGATAAAGAGATGGATGAAGATACAGACATATAATTTCTAATCACACAGATAATTCAGAATATGTCTTCAAACAACCTCAGGCAATGTACAGCTGTTATTAGAACCTCTTTCTCCTTTCTAATTCTGTCCCTCCTAAGAATCTGCCACTGACACTTTGGGATCTGTCAAAGTCCTGCCTGTGGTTATATTTTGGATTTTTCAGGAACAGCTTGTAAAACTTGGGAAACACAGCAATTCAGTACACTATGAATTTAACCTTCCGGCTTCAACACGCTGAAGGTGAAATTGTTAACTGTTCTGACCCAGAAGCCAGCCAAGCATGACCATATTATCCACAGACACACTCAATGCAGGGAAAGAGATAAGACTCATGAACATTTGGAAAAGATGCATCCCTGTGTGCTTTGGTTCCAAATGGCTGGAGGGACGATGATATCTACAGGCTAGGTGAACTAAGGACTGCTGGACTATAGTTTGTTTGTTTGTTTGTTTAATTCATCTGGCCAGGCAGGGGCCAGGGGATTAACTCCTGTGACCTACAAGTGACCTGCTCAAACTAAAAGTCACAGATCTGATTCCCCCTAAAGCTGTCCCAGGTTACAGAGGTCCAGCAAGCTGACAGTGCTGCTGTGGACCCCTTGAAAATGACCAACAGACTCTCATAAACATCTCCAGGGCTGCAATAGGAGCCTGCAGCCACACTGAACATTTTCACAGGCCTAATTAATGGCAGGCATGTAGCCTGCTTAGCCTCTTCCTTTGCTTTCTGTAGAAAAGAGGAAGCAACCCTGCTTTCATCACAGACTTGTCTAAAGATGCACAAAGACGGTTGACGTCAGGCATCACAGTCTAAAGCCCACCTCTTTCTGCTCCCTGATGGGTGGGCAACTTCAGATGCTTGGCAGAGCTCAATTATTTTTACTTATCCTGAATTAATTTTTCTAGCATATCCAAAATGCCTGTGTGGTCAAGTGGTCTTAAAATAAAACAAAAAACAAAACACCAAACAGTTACAAAAGTCCATTTCTAGGTTATTTTTTTATCATTATTAAAACAGGGTTTGAAACCCACAGCAGCTTTTCTGGCTTCTCACGTGCACTTCTCTGAATGAAAGCGTCAACACGTCTCCCACAAAGCTACATGTAGTCAGCGAGCTCTCTAAAGGTCAGGCAGGTAGGTTTTTTTTTGTTGTTGTTGTTTTGTTTTTTTGGGTTTTTTTTTTTTTTTTTTTTTTTTTTTTTGCAGCAATCACTCAGACAGCGCTGAACAAGGAAGCCACACGCAGAAGCAAAAGGAGTACAGCTCCTACCACACAGCAGCCAACGGGTTTCCAAACACCGCTGCCCTTCAAAAGAGACCAGGGGAATGACTTCCAGAAGGGACCCTAGTAACCATGCTGCCCAGCTCACAAAGATGACTAGGGACTGTAAATTCCCAACACCGTGCAAGAGCTGACACCAGGCAATCCATCTCCATGGCAATCTCACCGTGTTAATGGAGAATATTCCTTGCACTGGAGTGTACTTCACAAGATAATTATGGAATAGCTGATTGTAACAGAGAGGAGAGCTGCAAGCCAACCCCAGAGGAATAATGCCCTGCAATCAGCCAGGGAGAAAGACCACCAAGTGAAGATCAGCGCCGTTTTTATTTTCTCTCTGCTTTATTAAAAGCAGATTTCTTTTAGTCCAGCCCGTGAGGGTCTTATCTGCTGCCTGTAGATGAGCTTATAACCTTGGAAAACGTCTGGTTTTCCAAGCTGAAAGGCCTCCCTTCATTAAATAAGCATCCTGGCATTTACCATTGTCAGCTGTAATTACCTTGTAGGACTAAAAAGATTTGTGTTTACCCAGGAGCATCCACTCAAAGCATAGCTATGCGGCTGCAGAACCTTCTAATTATAAAACAAAAATCCCCAGAAAGCATAAATAACATTTCTGTGAAAATGGAAATCAATTTCAATGGATGAACATGGATGACTAACAAAAACAAACAAACAAAAACAAAACAAAAAACCTCATTAAGTCTATTAAAAATTCTAAAATGGGTTTATTTGATTCCTTTTTTTTTTTTCTTTAGGAATACCATTAGACTGCCAGGAAATCATTAAAATTTCACACATGAAATAGCAACAAGCTAGTTATTCCTTTCGTAAGTTGAGTCCTTGGATCCTGTGGAGTCCACAGAGAGGTAATTGCATTTTCTCAGCCACTCCAGGGCAGGGATTTGCAGGCCACTCACAGCTTCCACCAGAAACCACTGTAGATCTGGCAAATGAGGTGTTCTGTTTTAATACCAATTAAACAGGCCTAGTGGCAAACCTAATGGTAAGCAATTTCTGTATTGAAGACACTAAAAGAAAATCTTTAAGTTGCCAGATGGGCAAGAGCAGCTGGCTACAAGATGTCATTATATAAATGTGAAGTTTAAAAAAAAAATCATTCCTTTATGAGACTACTTCACATATAAATAGCATCCTTCACCCTTGTTCCTAAAACTACTGTAAGCAGCCTCCGCATCCCCAATCCTGCCTAAAGCAATCTTGTAATGCGATGGCTAACCAGACCCTGCACCCTTTTTACATTCATGACCTTTTGAATAGGCCATGTGGTTTGCTGGGCAGTCAATATTTCTATTAGTTTAGCTGTGCTCTCAAAAGAAGAAAGAGGACGTACATCTCGACTGAAATGCTCATTCCTGGGAGCTCACACCAACGGATCCAAGAGTAGACCAACATCTCCCACAGACTTAATGCTGAAAGAGCAAATCTGAACAGGTATAGTGGGCCACTGCTGAAGTTCCAACCCTCGGCAGGCTGAGGCGGGAGGATCAAAGGTCAAAGCCAGCCTGGGCCATACAGCAAAATCTTATGTCAAGAAAACCAAAGAAAAAGAAAGCATTTACCAGGGTGACTTCCACAGACAACATAAATCAAAACCTACTATACTGATTTTCTACCTTGGTATTTGACAGGAGAGACTGCAGACACACACCAGACTGCTTTTTCCCTGCTCTCCTCACACCTGGAATTTTGGGTCTTTTTTTTTTCTGACATGAACCCCGGTAAAAATTTTGGTTTAGGGGCCAACAATATGTCTGCTGCCAAGTCTTATCACCTGAGTTCAGTCCCTGGGACCCACATGGCAGAAGAAGAGACCTAACTCCTGGAAGTCGTCCTCTGACACACACACACACACACAAATAAAATAAATACATGGACATTTTAAAAATTTAAGTTTGGCAGTAAGAATTAGTGAAGAAAGCAGCCATAAATTTGAAGGCAAGTAGAGAATGGTATATCAGAGGGTTTGAAGGAAGGAAAGGGAACAGAAGAATGCTATAATAGAACTGTAATCTCAAAACTAAAAAGTGTCCCCTCTTTTCTAGAAATTACATTTTTATTCACTTATCCATGCATTTCAAAAGAAAACACAATAATGGAGTTGAAAGTAGGGGGAAAAAAGCAGTTTTATACCCTCTTTCATGACTCCTTTTAAGGCAGGGTCTTTCTGTCGCCCAAGCTAGCTTTAACTAGGAGTCTTCCCACCTCTGCCTCTAGAATTCTGGGAGTACAGGTGTGAGCCATGATGCTGGAATTCAATTTCTTTTCAAGTTTACATTTATTTAGTGTATGTCCATACATATACACGTGTCATAGCATACATGTGGAGGTGAAGTGTGATCCACAGAATCAGTCTCTCCTTTCACCCCAGGGACTACATTCAGGCTTTATCTATCATACAATCAAAGTACCCTGCCTTTCCCAGACTAGGCCGCACAGAGCATGTCACCCCCACTTCTATCCTGCTCCTCCAAATCTCCAAAATAATGGAGGGAGCAAACACCTGGAAAGGGTCTATCCTTCGGTTGTCCCCTGCTTCAGTCCTGTGTTCAGACTCTCTTTGGATTCTGCATCTATTTTACCCTCTTCCCACTGAAGCTGGGCATGGTCAGTCACTGCTGCAGCTTGCAACCCAAGGACAAGAACTGGTTCAATGGAGAATGAAGCCATGGCAGTAAGGCTCTCCTCATACCTTCCTTAATTAAAAAGGTGTGACCTTGTCAGGCGGTGGTGGCCCAAGTCATTAGTCCCAGCACTTGGGAGGCAGAATCAGGTAGATATCTGTGATTTTGAGGCCAGCCTCTACAAAGTGAGTTTACAGTCATGGCTGTTACACAGAGAAGCCCTGTCTAGGGGGGTGGGGATGAAGGAAGATGTGGCCAGGTAATAGTGGTGCACGCCTTTAATCCCAAAATGCAGGAGGCAGAGGCATGTGGATCTGAAGTCCAGGCTAACCTGGTCTATACAGGTTTCAGGAGAGCCAGGGCTACACAGAAAAACACTATATCAAAAAACAAACAAGCCGGGTGTGGTGGCGCACGCCTTTAATCCCAGCACTCGGGAGGCAGAGGCAGGCGGATCTCTGTGAGTTCGAGGCCAGCCTGGTCTACAAAGCGAGTCCAGGACAGCCAGAGATACACAGAGAAACCCTGTCTCGAAAAACCAAAAAAAAAAAAAAAAAACAAAGAAAGGTTTGGCCTCTCCTTAGACAATTACGCATGCATATGAAGCTAGCATGCCTCAATCAAAATGCAAAAAAGAATTAGGCTTGTAGAATACATGCTCCAAGTCACAGGTCCACCCTTGAGAATCAAGGCCCAACTGTGCATGCAGGGGAGAACTGCTCAGCTTGCAATGCTAAAGGGGCTGCCATCTTAGTCACTTGGAGCCACTATGACAAAGTACCACAGGATGGAGTCTTCTAAGTAACAGAAACAGTTCTTATAACTTGGAAGCTAGAACTCTGAAGACAGAGTGGCAACAGAGCTATGTTCTTGGATGGGGAGCTCTTCTGGGTTTGCAGGTGACATCTTTTATCTTCACAAAATAAGAAGAAGCACAGTCTCATGGGAATCACAAAGGCAATAATCACCTCCTGTGCTAACTAGCTGTATGTCACCTTGACACAGACTAGTATCAGTTGAGAGGTGGGAATCTCATTTGAGAAAAATGTTTCCATAAGAATGGGCTTCAGGCAAGCCTGTAGGATATTTCTTAATTAGTAATTAATGTGGGAGGGAGGGTCCAGCCCATTGTGGGTGCAGCCACCCTTGGGCTGGTGGTCCTGGATTGTATAAGCAGGCTGAGCAAGCCATGGGGAGCAAGCCAGTAAGCAGCACCCCTCCATATCCTCTGCATCAGCTTCTGCCTCCCATTTCCTGCCCTGTTTGAGTTCCTGCCCTGACTTCCTTCAGTGATGAACAGTGATGTGAAAGTGTAAGCCACATAAACTCTTTCCTCCCCAAGTTGCTTTTGGTTATGTTGTTTCATCAAAGCAGTAGAGATCCTAACTAGGACAACTCCCAAAGAAACCAGCCCCTAATGCCATCACTTCAGGAGTTGTGATTTCAACATATGTCTTGAAGAGAACATAAAATTTCAATGTATAGTATCAATAAAGCTTCTAAGGTTGAAAATTGGTCCAGATGGAGGTAGGAGAAGTTAAACCTTAGATCAGCCTCTAGGTATATTATAGGACGTGCCTCTTTCTTTGGTAAATGTCTTGCATCACGTGGATTAGACATTGTGTCCTTATTTACCTATCTATCTGCCTACACCTGATGTGCAATTGATTTTCTCCTGCCTTGTACTACCACTGTGTTCTCTATGACAGCAAATGGAGAATGCCCAAGCATTCACAGGCACATATGCATGCGCACACTTCTTCCTTGCTCAATCACAGCTGGAACAGAGCAATGAGGCTTTTAAATTATAAGTACACCATACAAGGAAAGAAATATCTTTTCCATGGAAGGCATACACTGTGAGGGCTCCTTGAACTTGTTCAGATCTCAATGTGGAAATATCGATATCCAGGGAATACTGAGGTAAAATTAAGTAGCTGCCTTCTAGAAGTTTAGATCCAGTGCATGCATTCCACATTTCAAAAGGAACCTGGCAGGATCCTGCCATTCTGATAACGAGCTGGGAGAGATCACACTGTCCTACCCCAGCTTTCTTCTCCACATGGCTACCATCCTTCAGGACTCAGGTACAAGGAATCAGGGCCAGTTTGGGCCAGCACCGAAGAGCTTCCAGCCCATTCGTCTCTGGGATGGCACATTTCACACTTATCTCACTGGCCTGTATCCAATCACTAGTGCTAGATAGCTTCATGTGTAGCAGCACTGTGACAGGAGGGACCGGACTTTGGTTAAGGTCACAGCTATCCCAGAGACCAAGGCACCACTCAACCCGGGGCAAAGAACATAGCCTGGCCTTGGTTTGCTGTACATGTGGAGTACACCAACACGTCACATGATGTACAGCTAATCATTTATAACAGCTCTGCCCTTTCGGTTGGTTCATCCTAGGATCACTCTTCACTCCTTGTCTCTCTTTTCACCAAGAGGCTCCATTCAGTCCATGTTGTCTGCATTTAAAAGCCTGTCCCTCCAGAAAAGCCATCTTCAAAACACAAATATTAGCTTGGAAGGCAAGGTTCTGAGATGCCTCCCATCTCAGCTGCTGAGTGGTTACAAGGCCATAGGCTGTGGGGGAGGGGGGGCTGTCAATCTCCACTTTCTCTCTTCCTTCTCCACTCTATGACCTATAGGAGCCAACTTGCCTCTACCTATGCCTTCAACTACTACCAAAAGATAAGTAACACTCACGTTTCCCCCTTCAGCTCCAGACCCTTAGACCTACCTTCTTACATGACACTCTCCTCTGGATGTCCTCGGGTACCCCAGGCTTCCCCCTCACCTCACTACTCCCCAGTCTGCTTCTTTTTCTCTATTTTCAGTCTAACAGAATGGTTCTGTCTTCCAGCCAACTTAGCCAAGACAAAAACCTCAAATCACCTTGACACCATCCTCTTTGCATGGCCAGTCCACCAAACCCTGCAAATTTCTCCATTTCAATACCTGTCTGGTCAGTCCAATTCACTCCCTTCTACCCGGTCTCTCAGTTCAACTACTTTCTCCTTGCCTACAAATGGCTACCTCACCTTCTTCTGCCTACCCAAGTCCTTTCTCCACAACAACCAAGAGACCTTTAAAATGTAACTTTTCTTTTTTTTTTTTTAAAGGTTTATTTATTATGTATACAATGTTCTGTCTGCAAGTATACCTGCAGGCCAGAAGAGGGCACCAGATCTCATTATAGATGGTTGTGAGCCACCATGTGGTTGCTGGGAATTGAACTCAGGACCTCTGGAAGAGCAGTCAGTGCTGTTAACCTCTGAGCCATCACTCCAGCCCAAATGTAACTTTTCTTAAGTGTTCTGTAGCTGAGTGGCTTCTCACTGCTTTCTGGATAGTGACCAAAATTCAGCTTCAAGAACACCTCCTATTCCTACCTGTCTAAGCTCATCCGAGACAACTGTTTCTCCATCCCAGACCCCACACTGGCCTTCTGCTCCCATTCTCAGTTTCACGGTCAATTTAGTTCCTTCCACAGGAGGTGCTCACTCATCTTCCATTTCCTGCTTCACCCAGATAACTGCTGTCTCCAGTCAGTTCTCTAAGTTGCTTACCAAGGAAGCCCTCACTGACTTCTCAAAGAGGTCGAGCACCTGCTGTAAAACCTCTAGGCACACACTTTCTTTTCTTGGGGTACAGCATGGACTATCTACTATACATGCATTGACAGTGACTAAAATCTCCCTTTACACTTAGAGCACAGATCACACCCAATCGCCCATGCATTAGCTTCCAGATTCCATGTTAAGCACACCATTATGCAATATGCATTTAGTGCAGGTCTATAATATACCAGAAATTATGCTTTACTTTCCCCAAATTATGGAGCTTCAGGGTCTATGTGAGATCTCACCAAAACACACAGAAATCATACTTGTTAAAGATTTGCAAAGGGGACGAAGTGGGACAGCCAGTTATAGTGATGGCATATGCAGAGGCCAAAATGGGACACAGGACCCCAAAGAGATGGTAAGTAGGCATGCAGGAAGTCAGACAAATGAGGCAGAGGAGATTCTGCAGTGTGGCACTGGATGTAGGATGGACTGCTAGAATCAGGCAAAAGCTGGGAAATGATTAAAACAACAAAGTTATTAATAACAATGCCACTAAAGCCAGTAAGCCAACCCCTCACTAAATGACCCAGTCACCCAACGGGGAACTGACCCAAAAGGATTCCAGAAATACCGCAAAGCTTCCTACAGCCATCTCCTATCTCTCATTCTAACACTCCCTACTCTTCTGTTCCTGCCAAGCGGCACAGAATCATCACTCGGCACAGGTGCTGAGTTATTCAATTATTCTAGCAGCTTCTGAAACACATGTGTAGCTAGAAACGCTTCCAAAAGGAGGAAAATCCTGTTATTTAGGCTACTAGGTCAGTTTTTGATCCTCTCTTGAGTTCTTGTTTGCTGCATAACTGCTTTTCAATTAAGTAAGTAGCTCGCTGATACCCAAACCTTAGCAAGAAGCAGTGGTAAATACAATCACCAGCAATTGGCTTCCGGCTCACTTCACAGTTGCAAATAGGTGTGCTACCTCCAGACCTACTCAGCAACTCCCGGGCTCCTGCTCTTGGAGCACCGCAGGATGCAGTAGCTGCTGAAATACACACACCCCAGGGAAGCAAAGGATCTGAGGACCAAAGACTTCCAGCTATTCCCATCCTGTGACACACAGCTCCAACCCGCCTTGCTTCCAGATTAAAACAGACTGCTACCATCTGAGTTCCGTCATAACGCTACAGTCACCAAAATAATGTGTCTGCCCCGGGATCTGGAAGCTACTCCTAACACCTCCCCCACCAACCCACCCACCCACTGCGCGCCAGCTCTCGGAGATATTTTCTCCTATGGAACAAACCAAAGAGATTGAGAAGGGGGAGAAAAAAAATTGTCATGAAGCAGGCCTGTGAAGGTCCATTTTAGAAAAAGATTTCTGTAGACCACTATGTCTCACTCTAAAGAACCTGTCAGGGAGGCAGGTCAGAAAAGGCAAGTTCTTGCCAGAGGTGAGTTCCTCTGATTTCCAGATGGAAGCAAATCCTATTTTTCACTTAGTCAAATCAATCTGTATTAGTCAACGCAAACAAACGCTCAGAAGCTGCCCTGTAACCATCATGTCAGGATCCCTGAAAGTGAAGGACAGGAACATATGGAAAGCAGAGCCTCAGAAACAGATTCTGGCCTGGCTTGGGAATTGCTCTCTCAGGAAAGTGCTTCATGCTCAATACAAGGACCTGAGTTCTATCCCAAAAGTACACATAGAAATGCCAGGCATGGTGGCATGTGCTTGTAATCCCAGACCTGGGGAAGTGAAGACAGACTGATCCGGGGGGCTCACTAGCTAGTCTAGCCTAATAGGTGAGCTCCAGGTAAAGGAGAGACCATGTCGCAAGAGATGGACAGTTTTCCTGGAAATAACACCAAGAGCTGCTCTTTAGCTTCCATGTATATGTGTATACACATGAACAATCACACACAAACATACACCCCTCCCAACACGTGTGCACCCCTCCATACATATATACACATAAACATGAACCCCTTCCCACACACGTGCCCTCCTCCATGCACACATACACATACACATCCTTAAATAGACTGATCTACTGATTGATTGATTGATTGATTGATTGATTGAGGCCACTTTGCCCACACCAGGCCACGTGATGTGGCATGGTTCCCAGGAATAATAAAACGTATTAGGAAAACAAAATAATAAAACACTCATCATCACAGGAATTGGGGATGCTTGAATTCCACAACTGCCCCTTTTCTCAAGAAGTTCCCAAGATGCCAGCAGTTATAGGAAGGAGAAAGCATATGTCCCTGCCCTATCCCCTCTCCGGGAGCTCTCACCATTCCTCCACCTGTTCAGTTCCATCTCCAGGTGCTGGATAACAGTCTTCAAGGCCTTGTTCTTCTCTTTCTCTTTTTCGTATTTCTTCTTCCATTCTTCTGCTGTTAGTTCCAAGTTCACAGAGACTGTATTCTTGATGGTCTTCGCTCTGAGATAAAAACACCAGGAAGAAATTCTGAGAATAGATCTTAGCACTAACTGGTTTTATAAAATCGAGCCTCAGATTTCCTTCACCTCCAAAAAAGACTGGGATAGCAATGACTTCTCGGGGCATCTATGTCCAACTCTCAAGGCTGGGTTACTGACGCTGCTACTTCAGTTTAAAAAGAGATTTATCTTTAGTATGTGTGTGTGTGTTTCTATGTATGAGTGTCTGTGTGAGTGTGTGTACACACATACAAGTGTGTATGTGAACGTGTGTGGGAGCCGTGTGTATGTGTGTGTGCACCCTGAGGGCTGGAGCTATGGGTGTCTGGGAGCTGTCTGATGTGGATGTTATAAGGTCTGAGCTCTGGTTCTCAAGAGGGAACAAGCACTCTCAACCGCTGAGCTGTCATCTCAGCAGCCTCACACTATTACTCCTTGAGGCTCCAAAACCATCTTTTCCTTTCCTCCTTCGCATTCCATCAGTCTTTCAGTCTAATGGACTTTTATTTAAGTTGTGTCTGTGGGTCCCATCTTCTCTGACTTCCTCTGCACCCCTCTCAGTCTGTTTTCAGCTCTCAGGTTATAGGCTTAATCCAGTGCTGAGCATGATCCCACAGACCACTGCCAAATTCATCTCCTAAACAGATTTCCAAATTAATTCAGTAAACACTTAAACGATACTAGGAACATATCGAGACAGATGGACAAGTCCCCAGCCTCTTAGAGCTTGGGCTTTCTTATCCCAGTGATGCAAAATGATCAGTTATTTATCTTAGTCACTGTTGGTGCCTAGAGCCAAAGTGCTGGGCACACGCCAATACATGGCAAGAGGGTAGGTGGCTGACTAGGGGACACCATGGCTTCATACTGATCCCTTCATCAAGGGCATGTCAGGGTAGAAGTCTGATTATTCTCAAATTGTCTCATTGTTTTGAAATTGCCAGAAGTTGGGATTCTTGATGTTTGTATTTCCAAATTCAGAATGTTTTAAATATAATGCATAACAAACATGTCTCATGGGCACCATATTTCATGATTTCACCATGGGCAATCATGTTTCATGATTTCCTAGGGCATGTGGCCTAGGGCTATGATGTATTGTGCACGACAGATGGACAGTTAGCAAAAAGAGAAGCTGGGGAGAAAAAAAAAATCAGCATCTGCATTAGAAGAGATTAAACAAAAGGCTTGGCTCACCTAGGCCTGCACAGAAACCAACAGGTTCAGCCATGTCCAGGAAAAAGTAGATTCCTTGTGTAGGAGTCCATTCACTATCTACTTGTTATGCAGCTAGAGCTCATGTGAAAATATATGATGTTCTGTGTCATTGTCTCTATTGACATTCTCATTTTAATCTCCACAATTCTAGGACTATCATGTTTGTTGGGATAGCTGATGTATGATCCAGGTTAATTATTGTTGTCATAATTGACATTCAAAAGGGACATGATTTCTATTTTGATGCAAGAAATTCAGCAGTCCTCCCTAGAAGTCATTCTAAAATTAATTCCTAAAGCAGACAACTAAATAACCCAACTGTCGAAAGAGGAGTTAAAGTACATTAGTGCTGGAGTCACTAAAGAATTAGGATAATTCCCATTTGCTGGAGCTGAGGCTGCTCTCCCCAGCACTGTCTCAGCTCTAATTCTTCCATAGCAGTAATTTTATTACTACTCAAAGGCTTGTTGCAGTCCGACCTTCTCACCCTGCCTTCTAACATCTTTGGGTGGTGGTGTGGCTGAGTCTGGGGTGCAAGCAGAGGCACAGCAGTGTCAACTCTGGCATCTGCTTAAGTCAGAAATGAAAAAAATAACCCATAGCTAAAATGCTTTCTGTCTTGAAGGAGATACTTTAAGACCACAGATTTTACTTAAGTCATAAATGGTCCCTTGATGACTCCAAATGGTACCAGAGAGAAAAGGATGTCTCTCTGTGCTGTCTCCAGGCAGGGTTACCCAGAGGCACATTCCTTAAACTGACCTATCAAGTTTATTGCAGGATAACTGATTCTGGTTTCTAAGATGCCCAGAAAATCTTTTTCCTCTACTTCTGTAGTAACCGGAGTCCTGGCAGTGAAGAGATGATCCACTCAACCTGCACAATTTTCCAGGTTTAACAAAGGCATGGAAAGGCGCTGAGAAATGCAGGACAATGTAATGCCTACCTTAGTAGACTTGGGAGAAGCCTCAGAAGAGAGCTAGAGGAGAAAATTTGCTTGTGGGACTCATAATGGACGGTGGTCTAGGGCAATCCAGTTCAAAATGAGCCTGCTGGGAAATATAGACCTTGAACTCATCCCTTCTGTCCTTTGTGATCACCTGCTACCCATTTTTTTCCTTACTGGCCTGACCTGACTAGAGGTCAGAGGTAAGTGGGCCACTGCAGTTATTCAAACAGGGCACAGAACTGAGTCGAGACAGCAGAGCAGAGTCAGAGGAGATAGAAAATAATGCAACCCAACTCCGACCTGGAGCTCAAGAAACAGTGGGAAATTACTTTCCATGGTGGATCCCTAAAATTTTCTCAGCTCCAAATAGGACTTGGGAAAACCTTTGCATCTCCTGAGGCCAGGATATGGAGAAACCACCTAAGAGAAAAATAATCGACTCTACCAAAATGGCTCCACAGATTAAAAATATCTCCCATATCTTAGAGAAAAGGGATAGAGAAAGAGAACTTGTGTGTGTGTGCGCACATGTGTGCACATGCCCCAAATTAAATGAATATGAGTACTTAGAAAGTCATGGTCCTTAAAATGATTATATAGTCAGAACCTTTGCTAGAAGTAGAACAGACAAATGGCCCAAACAGACTCTCTGCAGCACTGCATCTGACCTATGGGATGTGCTCGTGCCACAGAGCAGGGGCATGGTCCTTTCGATATATAGTAATAATGATAATAAAACGCTAATTCCATATAAGAATTCTATTCCAGATACGTGATAGAGCAATATGGCAAAATGTCTAAAAGAAAATACAGGGAATAGCCTCAAGATGTTAGGTAAAGACATCTTGAATACAGCATAAATGGAAAATTTGACTATAAAATTTAAAACTTCCCTCATTAAAATGTACCAGTAACAGAGTTAAAAGGCAAGTCATAAAATAGGAGAAGGTACTAAAATACACGTAGATACAGACAACAGAGTTAGCTGGAGTAACTCCTATAAATCAAGAAGAAGGAAAAAAAGGCAAGGACTTGAATGGCAGTTCCTGAAAGATGTGCCAATAAACAATGCATAAAGAATACCAGGCATCATTAACTATTGGGGAAATGAAAGTAAAATGGCAAGATGCCTTTCCACGCCCAACAGAAGGGCTAACTAGTGAGAAAGGGCAGGGGCTTTACCTCTGACATTCTACTCTGAGTACGGATTGCTACTATAATTTTAGAAAAGTGTGCTTGTAGCATCTGCTAAAACTATATCACACCCTATGAACCATACCTACTCTTACCTAACAGGTATGTTCACAGGCAACAGATACCTGTAATGTTATTTACGATAGCCCCTAAATGAAAGCAGTTCAAGCAGGCACCAACCGTACAATGAATATATTCAATAGAATACTATATAACTATAAACACTGAATGGCCACACCCAATAGTGTGAATGAATTCCTTACATACGATGATAATCATAAAAGCAGCTGAATAAAAATAGTGCTGTGTGATCGTATGCATGTAAGGTTCAAAGGCCTACCATTCTAACCCATGAAGTCAGGATGATGGTTACTCTTGAGCACAGAGCACTGGCTAAGAATATGCAAGGAGGAGGGTTCTAAGGCAATGGGAGGTGGTTAAATGTTTGTGTGCATTTGTAAATATTTATAAATTGTACATATTAAATTTATACTTTTTATTTACTATATATGCTATATTTAATACAAATAAGTTATAAAAATAAATTTATATAAAAGTAACATTTTTATTTATAATATATATTATATATATGCACCCACATATATTCATGGGTAGAGTATAGTACACCTACCAGGAGTTACAAACTGAACCCTGTGAGTTATCAAAAAAAAAATTTTAAGCGGACATAAAGTTGGGAGGAGTCAGGGGTGAGAGATGAATCTGATATAATTTAAGGAAAGAGTTGGGGGTAAATATAATCAAAATACATTGTATAAAATTCTCAAAAAATTTATGCATATATTTTTTTCTTAAGGACAGAAAACACATCAGATACAAGCATTTCCAGACTGTGAAACAAACCAGAACTACTAAAAGAGAAATTGAATTTCTGTGCCCAGAGGGTTTTTCTTAATAGAACAAATATTCTTTTGTCTAGGACTGTTGGAAACAATCCTTCAGGGTGGAATAAAAGGTTCTCAGCCTTCATTCTCCTAAGAGACCTGAAGTAAAGTAATGTAGGGTAGCTGCAATCTCTTTGTCCTTTTACCCCAAACTCTAACAAGTCTGGGGATAGATAAAACATAATGATCATCAGTTTTTTGCTATGCTGACTGCTTTTCCTCCTGCGGATGTCCAGCTCTGTGGCATCAGTGTAGGCTACATAGTGGGATCATAGAGTGTGTTTATATAACTAAGTGGGCTAGTGAGTTAATAATCAGATCTATTTTCAGTTGGGTGTTGATAGCACACATCTTTAATCCCTGCACTCAGAGGCAGAGTCAGGAAGATCTCTGTGCATTTGAGGCCAGTCAATCTAAGCACATTTTAGGAAGTCAGCATTGCACAGCGAGCCTATCTCAAACAAACAAGAGAAACATTTGTTTTATTTTGTAGGTATGACTGTTTACCTGCGTGTGTGTGTGTGTGTGTGTGTGTGTGTGTGTATACAACATGCATGACTGGCAACCAAGGAGACCAGAAGGTGGTATTGAATCCTCTGGAATTGGAGTGACAAGTGACTGTGGGTCACCATGTAGGCGCTGGGAAGCAAACATGGGTCCTCTGCAAGTGTAGGAATTGTTTTGAACCTGAGTCATATCTGCAGCCAGCCCTGGGTTCTTATTTGCTTTTGCCTTGTTTTGGGTTTTTATTTATTGGTTTTAGAATTTTTTTCATATAATATATTTTGATCATCCTTTCCCCTCCCCCAACTCCTCCTAGATCCTTCCTACCTTGCTACCCACTCAACTTCATGTTCTTTGTCACTCAAGGCCAGGAGATCTCAACTTTACACAAAGAACTACAGGCAACTAAGGAATTCGGAGAAGGGGAGAAACAATCTGGTCCAAGGAAGTGGATACCAAATGGTTATCCAATACTAAATGGTCAGCCCTGAAAACATATACAGGGAGCATTACACAGATTGAGTAGATTATATTTAAATACATATAATATATAATAATAAATAATAAATTAATAAAATATAAATAATACACATATATAAATATATAACAACCATTAATAAAAAAAAAGAGACATGAATTTGAAAGAGAACAAGGAAGGGCATATGGGAGGGTTTGAAGTGGGGGGAAGAGGAGGAAAAAATTGATGTAATTACAATTTCAAAAGAAAAATTCAAAATAAACAAAGAAACTCAAAAAGTAAAACATAAAAATGCCAAAACAACAACAAAAGCATACAAAACCAGAAACTTCCAGATTTAACAGGGTTGATGCACATATGAACTCACAGAGCCTGTGACAGCACACACAAGGCCTGCATGGTTCAAACCAAACAAAATCCCAGCACAGAGATGGGGGAGGGGGG
The DNA here is from genome assembly GCA_907164525.1 of Lophiomys imhausi. Taxonomy (NCBI): domain Eukaryota; kingdom Metazoa; phylum Chordata; class Mammalia; order Rodentia; family Muridae; genus Lophiomys; species Lophiomys imhausi. Next base: position 729,911 of record CAJQZJ010000102.1, on the reverse strand, counting down.
GAGGCACAAAGTCCATCCCTAATCAAGAAGCTGTTTGCAATTGATACCTGCCAAGACAGGGAAAATCAGTGTCACTGGACATACCAACCACACTCCAGGGTAGGCCACATACATAATAGTTGGCCAATGCAAGATGGGATTTAACTTGTACACTTCATGTCAAGTCCCAAAGAAACCCGGAACAAGGTTCATTTAGTATCTGTGGCTCCTCCCTGCACTTCTCACCTAGCCCCTTGCCTAACTTCTCCAGGTCAACGGTTTCACCTCCCTCCCCCAGCTTCTTTCCTATATAAACCTGCCATTTTGGCCACATACTCTCTTGGTCCTCAGCTCCTCTCTTGGTCCACTACCTTCTCTCCTCTTTTCTCTTCCTCTCTTGCTCTCCCCGCTTCCCCCAGGTCTCATGGCCCAGTTTAGTCTGGACCCCTTCCAGTTGCCTCTGGCTGAACTCTCCCTCGTATCTACAATAAAGTCCTTCTCCTCATCATACCTAGGAATGGTCATGTCCTCATTTTCATTCACTTTAGAGACTACCAGAAGGCTTTTGTTTCCTGGACCTCCCCCCCACCCCACCCCAACACACACATTTACTGCTTAGAATCACACTAAAGACCATTATATGGAGACTTAGACATGGTAAGTCAACATGGATCCTGGTGTCCATGACCTAGATATGTGTCTTTATTGCTCAGCTTAGCTTCTAAAAGGATTTCAGTTAGTTCACAATCACACATGAATTCAGTAAGACAGCAGGAACTAGGAAAGGCTCTTAAGGCCAGTTTTATGATATTGTCTGAAGTTTTAGTCATACGTTGCTTAAAAATAAGGTTTATTCAGACATGCATCGGGAAGCGCTGTACCAGTGTATGTTTATACAGCTAAGAAGGATTAGGCTCTACTAGGGTGATACAGTTTCACATGATGGTTTGTGGTTACACAAACAGCATGGCAAGAGCAGCAAAGTCCAGTCAGATAGGGAAAGGACATCGTCTCTAAGATACAGGTGGACAAGCCAGTGACCTTCTGGAGCTTATTCTAGCTATTTACTACTGAAACTGTGAGACCCTGTGGCTAACTCTAATGTGTGCTGACACATTTGCCTATTTACAGCTAGGACTCCAACAGGCACCAAGCAAAATCCTAGCCCATGGCTCCTTAGTGGTAGAGTCCTTGGTTAATCTTGTTTCTGCTAACAGAAGATCCATTTGACAAGACATAGCCAACTCTGTGGACGCCATTATTATGGCATCTGTTGTACAGCTTTTCTTGTGTTGCCTTGGTGGCGAGGTTCAAATACCACTTCAGTAATATGTCATCTGGGTTTGCTTGGGTATCAGGTCTCTTCTCCCTCCAGAGAGGGAATGAGACCAAGTTTTTGTCATTATTGTTGGTGGTGGTGGTGATGGTAGTAGTTTTTAAAGCCTTAAAGCTAAGAGGAAGACAGTTCTGTGTGCAGCCAACAGTGATCAGAGGGCATACCACACCTTCTATTTGGATGCAAACAGTGAAATGGTTATATGAGAAAAGATTCCCTTAGAAACATCTACTGAGAATAAAAACAGCATGGTACTGGTATAGAAACAAACCAGTTGATCAATGGAAGATCGAATCAAAGGCCCAGAAATAAACCCACACGCCCATGGTCACCTAATTTTTGACAAAGAAGCCAAAACTATACAATGAAAAAAGGACAGCACCTTGAACAAATGGTGCTGGTCTAACTGTATGTCAACATGTAGAAGAATGCAAATAGATCCATATTTATCACCTTGCACAAAACTTAAGTCCAAATGGAGCAAAGATCTTAACATAAAGCCCGATATGCTAAATCTAATAGAAGAGAAAGTGGGGAAAAGTCTCGAACTCATTTGACACAGATGACAACTTCCTGAACAGAACACCAATAGCTTAGGCTCTAAGACCAATAATCAATAAATGGGACCTCATGAAACTGAAAAGCTTCTTTAAGGCAAAGGACACTGTCATTCGAACAAAACGGCAGCCTACAGATTGGGAAAAGATCTTCACCAACCCCACATCTGACAGAGGGCTAATATCCAAAATTTATAAAAACTCAAGAAATTAAATAATCCAATCAAAAATGGGGTACAGAGCTAAACCAAGAATTCACAAAAGAATCTCGAATGGCAGAGAGACACTTGAAGAAATGCTCAACATCCTTAAGCATCAGAGAAATATAACTCAAGACGTCTCTGAAATTCCATCTTACACCTGTCAGAATGGCTAAGATCAAAAACTCAAATACAGCACATGCTGGTGAGGTTGTAGAGAAAGGGGAACACTCCTCCATTGCTAGTGGGAGTGCAAATTTGTACAACCACTATGGAAATCAGTCTGGTGATATCTTAGAAAACTTGGAATAGTTTTACCTCAAGACCCAGCCATACCACTCCTGGGTATACATCCAAATGATCCCTTACCAATCCACAAGTACGTTTCCTCATATATGTTCATAGTCGCCTTATTTATAATAGCTAGAAAAAGGAAACAACCCAGATGTCCCTCAACTGACGAATGGATAAAAAAAAAAAAAACTGTTGTGCATTTACACAATGGAATACTACTCATCAGAAACAAGGAAATCATGCAGTTTGCTATCAAATGGATGGAACTAGAGAAGCTCATCCAGAGTGAGCTAACCCAGAAAGATGCACATGGCATCTATTCACGTATAACAGGATTTTAGTCATATAGTAGAGGATAACTAACTATACTACAACGACAACAAAAGGAACAGGAACATGGACTTTGTTACCTGTTAGTGGGACACTTTGCACTTGTGGAGCTGCCATGTAGGTCCCCAGTGCAATAACAAGCTCTTAGCCTTCATATGGCTGCTGAACTGGCAGGGGGCTGATATGTAGGGGCACCCCACACTGGAGGAGTAGAATAGGTGGGAGAAGGGGGAAAGAAGGGAGGGGGGGTCCAGGAGGGGTGGAGGGAGGGGACTATGATGGAGATGTAAATTGAAGTAATAAATAAACATTAAAAAAAAAGAAAGAAAAGAGGGGGCTGGAGAGATGGCTCAGTGGTCAAGAGCACTGACTGCTCTTCTAGAGGTCCTGAGTTCAATTCCCAGCAACCACATGGTGGCCCATGACCATCTATAATGTGATTGGATGCCCTCTTCTGGAATGCAGTTGTACATGCAGACAGAACACCCATACACATTAAAATAAATATTTAAAAAAGAAAAGAAAAGAAACATCTACTGAGTAATGAGAAGACAGCTACCTTTCTGCTCTCCAGTATTATCATCACCTTCCCAGCATCCCTTAGGACTTCCATCCCTGAATGTCCAGTTTACACATGAAGAGGCACACACTCAGGTTCTATGAGGGCTAAACATGTCTACTTCAACAGCTGAGGCTGAGCACTCACACCTGACACCCTGAAGGTATCCCTATCATCACTTGAAAAAAGCCCTAGATGCATTGGAGAACACCTACCATCAGTGGCCCGGAAAGTCTCACTTTCTTGTTTCCTCAATGATCTCTTCTCCTTACATTCACTGGCCATAGTTCTAAGTGACAAGCACACTGGCTGCCTTTAGAGTCTCTTCTAGCTACTCTGGCTTCCTTAAGGAGCCCGAAGATGTTTGTTCTTGGTAGCACTTGCCTCAGCATCTTCCTTTACCCTCCAGGTGTTCGACAGTACTAGTATTTGAATAAGGAGGCTCTAGACAACCTGACACCTTCAATGCATAGAAAAAGTCTGTAATGTATGCTCTGCACAGGAAATGTCTAGGGAGAGAGTGGGAAGAGTAGGGGAAAGGAGGGAGAGGAAGGGAAGAGTGGGAGAGAAGGCAGTGTTTTCTGTGGAAGAGAGGAGGGTAGTCCAGTATTCATCTACATCTGACAGGGTTTACTGAGGAAATGGGGTCGAGAGGATGGGCTGGAGGCTATAGACCCCAAAAGACGTACAGCGGTATTCTTCTCTCAGTTTTCTAAGGAAACTGGCTCATGTACCTGTGGAGGTCACAAAACTAAGTCAGCTCCAAGCAGCCAGCTGGAAATGCAGGTGCAAATGTATATTCTGGTCTTTGAGTTTCCTTGGGAAACCCCAGGTTTTGCTCCTCAAGGCCTCTGAATGATCAGAGGAGGGCCATGTTCATTACCCAGGGTCATCTACTTGACTCAGTATTTAACTGAATAAAAACATTAACCATCTAAAAAATACAGTCAGAGCAATAGCTGGATTAGTGTTTGGTTAAAGAACCTAGCCATTTGTGTGTGAAATTTACATCACAACTTTTGATCAGTCAGAACCCCATCTGTGTAGACGCTTACACTTTCCTCGGAATCACTTCTGCTCCAAAGCACTCTCCAGGCCTGGAAAGGGCTCCCTGCTTCTGAGGGAAAGGTTAGTGATGAAGGTGGAATTAAAACTCTGATGGCCAGTGAATAGCTGGCCTCTAGTTAAACTCACATTATACAGTATCTCTTTCTCCAAGAGCAACACCCCACCAGTGTCCCCGCAACAGGCTCCAACAGAGGTGTTGTTATTCTCGGTTTTATGTCAAGTGCACCAAAGTGTATGCCTTAACTAAACTGCTCACTCAGCCTCTGCAGTAATTTGTTCTCATACTCTTGTGATATGAATTTTACATGCACATTATGCAGTCTCTGCTGAATCCAGCTGTCATTATGGCAGGTGGCATGGTTAAAATGATGGCATGGTTTCCTTCTGAAAGCAGCACTCACCAAGAACACAAGACTGCCACTCTCTTCCAGGTACCAATCCCCTTTCACACTCAACATACAGACTGCATTATTGTTGCTGGACCAAGACATACTGATTGGTGTGTCCCTCCGGTGGTGAAGGAATTGCCATCACTCCCTACCAAATCAAGGCATATTAAACAGACTTCCAAGATAATGGGGTGATCTAAGTTCACACATCTGAAAGTTACAAATATCTTTTCTGAAAAATGCTAGAAAAGCACTTTGGAAGACTAATTTAAAAACTAAAATATAAGATGCTGAAGTCACAAAGTGTTTTAGTTTGGCATTTTGATTCTCAGGTATCTGGACTACCTGTTGCTCACTGACGCGCAGATAGCAATGTCTGCTTCTACAGTGGCAGAGTGCTGGGCACCCAGGGGGCTAAAGGGACAAGCTTCATCAGATAACACTTAGACAAGGTGGATTTTCTCTCCGAATCCAGCACTACACCTAGAGTCTTAACAAAGGCGGCTGGACTCTTCACAGGGTGCCTTCAGACACCTGTGGGCTCTGTTGAGTTTCTACAACTTCAAAGCACATGCTGTTGCTTATACAGCACACATTTTTGCAGTGCATTTCAGCCCAGCAAAAATAAACACTTCCATTGCATCCTTGGGAGAACCACAGAATTTATGTTGCCCAAGGTTCTGCAACAAGAACAAAATGAACATTGGTTATCTGGCTCTTGGAACATACCCAGCTCCTTTTGAGTTCAAAATGCTTAATCATATTAGCTGTCAGATACCATGTCTAATCTGATATTCAGACCCATGTCTGCTATATATCTGGGTTCAGTGCATATAGTAAACAAGAGAGCACATAGAAGGCCCATAGAAAAAGCCACTATCCTTAAAGAATCAATTCATTAACATGTGGATAAAGATAAGAACAAAGTATTACATATTTCTGACTATTGACTAGAAAGCAAACTAGATCCAAACCCAGGCCAACAAACCCAGGTACACTGGTGACAGCTCAGCAAGGATCCTGCACCATGAATTTGAGGCTCACTTGCTTCACTGTTCAATAAACATGCACCTATTGATCACCTACTGTATACATCCCATGCTGGAAAAGCTGGTGCCAATAGCAAATGTACTCTCCTCTCATGCAGTCCAGGGTCTGATAAAAGAATCAGACTATTTCACCTAGAAACATGTTTGATATTACATTTTCCCCAGAGCCCTAAATTGCCAGTAACATTTCTTTATCCATTAGTTCAGAAGTGAAGTTCTATTTCATTCAAATCTGTCTGTTATATTACATTGCTGTTCCTTACTTCCAGTATAGTCTTATCTGCTACTATGACCTTTCCAACCCTCAATACTGTCAGAGTGTTTAAGATGAAATGGATGGTAGCCTCCTTTGTTCCAATTCTTGGGCAAAGTGAAAAATGGAAGCAACTCATATCATATCCTCTTCCCAAAGTCCTTGGAAGGAGCCACCCCGTCTTTATGGCAAAGAGTCGTGAGGCTGAGATAGAAGTAAAGAAGAGAGTATCTCAATGGCCAGGAAACAAAGGTGTCACCCTACTACAACACTACTGTCTTAAGCATTTATCTATTCAAGGAAGTCATTTAGAGGGAAGCAAAGGACTCAAATCTAGTTTAAAAGATAGATTGGTTCTACAACATTTCAACACAATTATTATTTTGATAGTCCACAGCTGAATAATCCTATGTCCTGTTAAGGCTCAGAAAATGTCTACAATGTGACGCAGTTAAAACAAGTTGCAGTAATTTCCCATGCAGAATGCCCATCCACATCTGCCCCATTTAAAACTACTTCTTGGGCATAACCTATGACACACTCTACCAGCACTAAAGCAGGGCATGTTGGGAACCCTCTAATACCGGAGGCAGTAAAGGCCCATAAGACAGATCATCTGCTCTTTGGCACTGAACTTAACAATGGTAGGAGAATCCACCTCAGCACATCTGTCTGGGCTCAGTGCAGTGAGCACCAAAGATCCTCAGATCATCACACCCACAGTATCCCAAGCTTAGGTAACCAATGACCAAAAGCACAGCTAAGAAGATGGGGTCTGGGGAACTGAGGAAACAAGTCTGAAGGAGGTCAGCTGTCGCAGCAGGGCAAGGGAGGTAAAAAAGAGTGTGTTAAGAAAGGCAAAGAAGGGGAGAACCCAGACACACATGGGAAGATTGTGTTAGCATTACCCAGCTCTTCATGCTTGCCCACCTGTTAAAATTCAGCAGCAGGGCATGTTGACTGGCGCCTTTCAAACAGCAAGAGTGTGGTCTTCAACCCCTCTCCTTCACAAACACCTCTTGCCTCCCCACCCTCAGGGTTAATGCATCAGATTCTTTTCCCCCATTATTTATGTTTCTTCTCTGCCTTTATCTAAGTTTCTGATTGTTTTTATGAACAACTTTCCAATGGATTCCAAATTCCAGAATTAAAAGTCATTATCAACCTTCAGATTTATGTATGTTGAATTGTATAGAGCTAAAGGTTAGACTTCGAGTCCATGAAGAACAAAAGTAGATGTACCAATGAGGTGGGTGTTTTGTTTTGTTCAACATCATTCATCCAACAGGCACATTCTGGACCAGTACTGAAAACACAGTCCCTGTGACCTCAGGAAATAATACCTCAGGTTTACAGGTCATCTGCTAGATGTTATCTAATAATTATTTGCCCCTTTGACCATTGCCACAAGTCATTCACACCTAAGATCTATTACCTAGCTCAGAGCATGGGTTCTGAGACCCCACACGCACCTCTGTCCAAACATCAGCGTGGACTTGGTCTCGGCTTCATTGAAGACTGAAGGAGAACAGCAAATGACAATCGTGGTCCTACAGTTCCCACCCAGAGAGTCCTGGAGAATCCGAGTCATCTTGCTGTCCCGGTATGGCACATGTGTTTTCTATTTAAGAAAAGAAGGAGTACTGGTTTTGACAACCCATTCAAAGAAAAACTAGAAGCAAGCAAGCCAAACTTAGAAACGTGGAAATAAGAATTTGCAGCCAGGTCTTTGGATCTTGCCATGATCTGTGACACATGTCATAGGAAGTTAGCTTCACCAGTCACGCTTTCTAGTGAAGTGGATCTCCCAGCAACAGGCACCCCAGTGAGGAATCCCTCTTCTCTCTTCCAAAGAGGAAAACAAATGTCTGGGATGTGTGGCAAAGAGAATACACAAATCCCAAAGGCAGTTTCCCCTAATACTATTTAATAGATTGTGACAGGATTACTTACTGTCCCTTCTGCCAAGGCAGAGATCACATTTCCAAGAGCAGACAAAGACTTGTTGATATTTTTAGCTTCATCAAGAACAGCTCCCTCGGCACCAGTTTTGCTGACCTACCAAAGGACAGAAAAAGCAGTGAGGACAGCAAGAGCACAAAGCAGAAAACCCAAACTCACCGAGGGGCAGTGGGCAGACCCTCCAGGAAAGCAGGGAATAAAAGTAAAAGCCACAACGATCCAGCTGTCCCTGCAGCCAGAAGCTGAGGATTTGATCTCTCCTGCTGTTACTCTCTAAATTGGGTTTTAGTGGAACGGCTGAACCACCTCAAATGGGAGAATTGTATATACTTCCCTGGGGGGCATCCATCCAGGAAAACCAGGTTCCAGAAGTGCTGCCACATAGTGAGCTGGGTACTGGGGGACTAAACCACAGCCTCCTAGTCAGATGGGGTCTGATGGGGCATGGTGAAGAAAACATTTATGAGCCCCAATTTCAAGGACAAGACTAAAGAAATGGGGATGGATGTTCTGATTCTATTTCTTCTCTACTTGTTTCTGTAGTAAGGAGGGAGAGAGTAGGGAGCAAAGAAAGAAGTGATATCTAAAATGAAAAAGACTTGGGAAGGCATGAAAAGACAAGGACATGTGTGTTACACTGTAGATTTGGTTTTTTTTCTATAGCCCTCCTTTCACACTCGGTGTTTACTCTACTGTGTTATACAGATAATTTCACATTTACAACATTTACTATAGATGGAGAGGTTTACAAATGCTGCCAATTTTTTTTAAATGTACATTGGTCTTTTGTCTGTATGTATGTCTGTGACTCCAGTTCCAGGGAATCTGATACCGGAACTGGAGTCACAGACAGCCCTAAGTTGCCATATAGGTGCTGGGATTTGAACCTGGGTCCTCTGGAAGAGCAGTCAGTGCTCTTAACTGCTGAGTTATCTCTCCAGCCCTGCTGCGAATATTTTTTAAGGAGGGGAGGGGATTCAGTAAGATTTGTCTTGGTTGCCTGGACAAAAGCAGAGTGAACAGCTGCTCTCTTAAAGAAAAACAAAAGAGAAATAACTTCAAAGTGAACAAAGATGACAAAGATGGATTCAAATAAATATGAAGGCGAGCACTCCCCCCAAAATAACAGAGCAGACTATCCAGGGGCAGGGTTCTGAAAACAGGACAGATTTCTTTTGTCCTGAAACTGTGGAGGACAGCCTACTTGCAGACAGAGACATCATGGAGTAATGGATGACAAAAAAACAGCAGCTCATTCCAGGCGTTCCTAGATGATCTCTAATTTGAGCATCTTAACCTCATGAAATATTCAAAGCAGGGACTATCTATCACATTCCTTTGCAGGCAAGGGCAATGAGCTCCAATGATATCACTCTGCAAGCCTAAGGTAAGGAGGGCACTGGTGGTGATGGGAACAAGAGCCCAGAGCTCTGTTCTCAAGATAGTACATCAATACGGACTCATCTAGGGAAAAGAAAAATAAACATGAGCCCCCCCCCCCCAAATAAACCCCAAGGAGGGACACTTGAAGTACCATCAGCAAGAAGCACCAATGGCCAGCACGAGGAGGCGGTTGTCAGATGTATTTCATCCCTAAATAACCCATCTCCACATGACTCTCTTGTATGGGCCTGTACCCAGCATGGCAGTTGAGTTAGTTAGTGGTCGGTCTAGAGATGAACAATGTGCTCCCTTCATCCTGATGAGCAATTGAGGATGCGGCCAGATCACACAGATAACATCTGAGATGCCCAGCCAGGAATATTCGATCCTTTTCCAATTGGAACAAAGGCAAGTAAGAGAACAATTGGAAAACCATGACTTACATGGATGCGTGTGGCCATAATTAGGGTTCAGATACTTAGTAGTTCGAGGCAGTAAGTGGCAATCACCTGTACAGCTAGGGAGACTGACTGAGCCTCAAGGCCTGCCCTGGTGAGGACAACCAGCTGATGTCACTGGTGATGGCAGAGATGGGCATTGTACAGGTGGACTGGCTCTATGATGCTGCCTGAAGGAGTTGTGGCCTGCCAGAGTGTGACAGTGGGAACAGCCCCTGGTGCCATGGAGGGGGCTGGTAGGGTGACTCTGGATGTGGTCTTAGCCAGTGACTGGGGGCACAGAACAGATTACACTTGTGGAAAGAGGGTCACAACAAAACCAAAGAAGGCTTCACAGCCCAGAGGAACCAATGTCACTCATATGAGACCCGTTATTTCAGACCCACTACCAGTTGAACGGGTACACTGGCAGAGTCCAGGTTCCAGACCTTTCCTCAGCAAGGCAAAGCTGCAGAAGCAGGACTACCATGATCCAGAGGCAGAACGGGTACACTGGCAGAGTCCAGGTTCCAGACCTTTCCTCAGCAAGGCAAAGCTGCAGAAGCAGGACTACCATGATCCAGAGGCAGAACCCTACCTAGCCTGCTGGAGTCCATACAACAGATAGCTCCCTCCATCCTAAGAGAGGAACACCCCTCCCACCTTTGTGCAGCTGCCTTGTCAGGCTAAGACATACTAACACCTGCTTAATGCCATAGGCCCTACGAAGCATAAATGAATCTGAGCCTTTGAAGTACATGCCTCCAACTCAAATTAGGGTCTTTTGGACCAGAAAAGAAAATGGAAAACAAAGAAACTTGATAGTACCCTCTTTAAAACCAGGAAGGGAAAGGCACAAAAATTATAACAACTGTACACTTGAACAAATAACAGGGGGAAATTATAGGTAATATAAATAAGAGCCAATTACCTTTTCACTCCCAGCCAAATCAACCAAATACAGTTTCCCACTGAGTTTTTTTTCAGTCTCCACATTCTCTTGTTTAATGTTGATCAGGAAGATGCTGTGACTCCTAGAGCTATGTTCGTTCATGTCTGAAAAGAAAAAATGGTTTATTGCTCTACAGAGAACGCACGAGCAGAGGCAGCAAACCATGTCACACAGCTGGAGTTCTCTACAGTCACTGTGGCCAATTTCAGAATGGATCTGAGGCCAGTGTTTCTTCCTTAAGAAAGAAAAAAACAAAATAAAACCCACTCATTGTAAAGATGACAGGTTTGCAATATCTTCAAGTAACAAAAGAACTAACCTATGTTCTTGGTGAGCAATTTAAGATGACAGATTCTCAGGGTCTCCCAGGAGCCACGTATCCCATATCCTACTCTAGTATCCCCAGCAAGAAGCTCACAGCCTACTTGCTGGTCCTCTGGAAACCTTTATCACAGTGTAGTGCCTACTCACATGTGCAGCCTGGGCTTACCAGGACTACCATAAGCTTCCTTGAAGGGAGATTAAGACACACACCTCTATAACCCATGTTAAACACACAGGGCCTCAATGATTAAATGTGCTTTATTAGGTAAGTGTGCCAGGGAAAATGTTTCCTTTTTTACCAGAGCCTTGTAAGTGTCCCATTCAACTTTCACCATCCCTCAAAAAGTATCTTACCAGATTGTTCCTAAAAAACTCTGAAGATTTCATTTTAAAAAATCACAAATAAATAACTTTAGCAACAATTGGATGTTACAAAATCAACATGTAAAGAGCATTTATGGTTCTATATATTACTAACAATTCCTGACCTGAAAATTTTTTTTTAAATTTATAATAGCAATAGAAAGGATAAAATGTGAATAAACTTACAGAAAATGACAGATTTTTAAACGAAAGCTACAAAATGCTGCTTAAGAGATATTACAGTAGATAGAGATGCATGGAGACATAGCCCCATGATCATTTGTGAGCAGATCAGACAGTGTTAAGGGGTCAAAATTGGGGCCAAAGGAGTGGCTTTAAAAGATAAAGCTTGCTCACGTCAGCACAATGACTGGGGTTTGGACTCCCAGAAGCAGTGTAAAAGCTGGGCAGGCATGGCGGCTATCTCAATCCTCATACTGAGGCGGCAGAGACAGAGGATGCCCAGAGCTAGCTGGCTGCTAGACTAGCTGGGGCTGGTAAGGTCTGTGTCCATGAGAGAGGCTGCCTCAATAAAAATAAAATGTCAAGATTGAGCCAGAGAGATATCCAACATCAACCTCAGGCCTACACACATACATGCACGCACTCATACACACACACACACACACACACACACACACACACACACGCACATGGAGCTGCCTACATGTGTTCCTGCTTACTTACACCCACCACACATGCATACACATAAAAAACAGATGTATATATTAGCCAAAATAATCTATGTGATTCAACCGTATGAAAATTTCCGTGATATTTTCTACAGAAATATAAAAATCTATCCTAAAACATTTAAATTCTACAGCTCCTCACAGCATCCTGAATAGTCAAGCTGATCTTGAAAATTACAACAGGAGCTGGGGAGATGGCACAGCCACTGCAGCAAAGGTACAAGAACCTGAGTGCAGGTCTCCTCTGCAGAAGATGGATCGCTGTGGAGACACGTGCTGGGATGTTGCCCACAATGCAAATGGACTTTTAACAAGAGAGCACTGTTAAATATACTTGCCACACTAAAATAGAAACCAGAGCTGGTGAGATGACTCAGGGGGTATGAGCATCTTTCAGGATGCTCACTGTCAACCCTAACTCTGAGTTCAATTTCCAGGGACCACATGTTAGGGAGAACCCACTTCCAAGAGTTGTCCTCTAACTTCCACATACACATCTGTTTATGCATGTGCACATGCGCGTGTGTGCACCCACACACATACATGTGGACACACATGCACACACAAGTAATGTGTTAAAAACCCTGACAGAATGATAAGAACACTAGTAACATTCTAAACCCTTAGCTCTGAAACCGGCAGCCTTCAGGTTCTGGTACACTGTAAATAATTCATGACTAAGCTTAAGAAACACAGCAGAAAGTTTTGTTGTGTACATTCGAGTTTTAGGCAGAAGAGAAAGAAGCAGTGTTTCCCACACTGTATGCAAGCCTAGGTCAGCTCTGTAAACCGCCACATACATGAGCATCATCTGCCAAGCTATAGGGTAAGGAAGAGGCTTAAGAATTTCCATTTCTGGGTCACAAAACTGGGGTCCATCTACAGAGGAGCCTTAGACCAACTCTTAAAAGAGTCCAGTCCAGTCATCAGCTATTTCTTGAATCTCTGCTACACCACAACTTCCCTCCCTGCCTTGGCAGCAGGCTTCACCTGGGGCAGCTGCCAGGCTTAGAGAGATCTCCTGACAGTTGGTCAAGCCTGCCTCCCTAGCTTCAGCAGCACATCACATGTTCCTCAGCATCAGAACCCAGGACATCGATGTACATGGATGTGCTGCACTGCCTCCTGATTTTTTTCCCCCTGGAAACTAGAAATACTTAGTTCCTTCAGCTCTGTGTAAACTTACACTTCTTTGTCCACATCGATCTGAAAAAGACAGCACTAGTCTCTTGCAGGAGTTTGCTGCTGTAACACACACGTGCAGCTCCCTGAGGTGTGACCCATGTACAAAAGCTGCAGGGCACGTTAGCTCTGCCAGTGTATCTGCTGCCAGCAGGTGCTGGAGGGACTCTGTTCTTACTCCCTCTTTGCATTTCCTCTCCTTCTAAAGAGGTAGAACGCCAACGGAATTTCCTTGTGTTTGACGTGAATTTATTAGCTTGGGTTTTCCTTTTTAAGCCTTTCATCAGAGCCCAAGGAATCACACCAAACAGGTCAGGACCTCAGAGTACTGCATGCCCTCATACTGCACATGGGCCAGAGCCTGTCTGCTCACTGCTCTCTGCTGTCTCCCCAAGCAAACATCACATCGCGTGTGCCTCATCACCCAGCTGCCCTGCACCCGGGCAGATATCGGTGCTCTATGTGACAGCACAAACATCACCACTGCACTTACTTGTCACAGCCACATGTCGGTTTGCTTTGCCCTCGTCTATCACATCCATGACCTCCTCCGGGCTTGACACAAACCTCTCGGTGCACCCCTGCAAGAGTCAAGAGCAAGTCAGGCAGGCCACTGCAAAGGTGAAAAGCAGGACTATTTCAAAGCACCTAAACATCCTTTTTTTTTTTCCTATCTCCCCTAAAGGAGCAGATAAACAGAAAGGTTGCCATGCTGACCAATGGTGCTTCCTGCTTGCCTGAGGCTTGGATTCTACACTAAAGAGAAGTATGAGCAAGCCCTGGGAAAACTAGATGTAAAGCTGGAGGAAATGCTTTTAAAGCTCGTGTTCATGCCCTAAAGCGATGCTCTCAGCAGGCAGAAATTAACAGAAGAGAATCTATGAGTGGAGAAGGAAGGATGAAAGGTCTCTCCTCAGCTTCTGTCATCATTTGACATTTCAGCCATGGACGGAGTGGACAGCGACAGAATGGACTTCCACGGGGTACAAAGCATAAACCACTGCATTCACCTCTTTAAAATGAACAATGTTACATAGTGATATTTAAATGACAGCTTTTATAAAGAGGGCTGAATATACCAGCTCATAGCTTACACGTGAAGCGCAGGTTAGATCCCCAGCACCAAAAAAAAAAAGTAAAAATAATTTACATAAGGAAAGCTATAGTTGAAGAAGCTGAATGTTGATTTTTGTAGCCAGATCAATGTTATAGATAAGGCTCAGGGCTAACTATGCCTTCTGAATGCTCTTTATAGCATCTCATATAATAAATATCTGGACAGTGACTACAAAAAAGTTAGTTGCATCATCCCAAGTCTTCTCATACCTTTACATAGGGAACTCTGTTTTTATCTTCATGAACAGCCAAGTTGGTCTTGGACACTGTAGTGACAAAAATGATGGCATACAGAGAAGAAAAGTAAAGTTAAAAACCCTGTGTTGCAAGGAGAATAACAATGGTTAAAGAAGACAGGCAAGCCTAATCCTTTCACAATTTACAAATTTAAGCTGCGACTGACAAGAGCACACAGCCTGAAGGCAAACATCCCTCTAAATTTTCATCAGCTGTCCAAGCAGAAGCGCCCTATCTCATCACACACACACACACACACACACACACACACACACACACACACACACAC
>CAJQZJ010000102.1:703391-714950 GCA_907164525.1 Lophiomys imhausi | reverse complement strand
AAAAAAATGATTGGCCAGGTGTGGTGGCTCATGCCTATAATCCCAGATTTGAAGGCTGAGTGAAAGGATTGTCATGAATCTAAGGCCAGCCAGGGCTACTGATACTCTTTCTCAAAAAAAAAAAAACGAAAACAAAAGATTATTATACTGTGGAAGGAAAAGGAACCATTCAGAATAACTATTCTCAAACTGTAGCCTAACCCCACTTATATCAATGTCAGCCACAAAACCACAGAGCCCCAAAAAGTGCTGCAGTCCTACTGGATAAGAGTCTCAGAAATCAGAAATCAGCTCCTAAACTCCCAGGTGACTCTGATAGCTGAAGTAATGAAATACTAAGAATGAGTTCTGAGGAGTTTAATGTACACATAGCCTCAATTTCCTGAGCCGACAAATGAAGTCACTAGTCTTTAAGATGTGAAAATTTCTTTCCAGGATTTTACATACTGTTTTTATCTAACTCTTTCCTCCCAGACAAACTTTCCCCTGTACTCATAAGCATCTCTGAAATGTAAGTAAGAGAATGGACAAAAAGAAAAATATAGTCTTTTTTTCACACAGTGAACAAGATATCTGTATCACCAAAGAACTTTTCCAGACAAAGACTAAAAAGGAGGGTGGGGCTAGGTAGTACAGAAATATCACTAGGCAGATAACTTTGCAAATAGTGTATATGAACTAGAGAGTTCATACTTTGTCTCAACAGCCTCTTGTAAGCAAATGGTTGATTTCTATGTGTATATACATGAACACATTATAAATTAACAGAGTGCTTTCTTTCGAAAAATATAGTCTTTATTATACAGTGGGCTATATAATAACATTAAGCAACAGACACCAGTTGCTTATAACATTATATAGTGGGTTATATAACATTACATGGCACCAGTCCCCTAAGATCATATTGCCTAGCAATATCATAGATTCCTTGTTTTGCATAAGTTATCTATGATGCATACAGAATGATAAAATTGCCTTACAACATACTTCTCAGAATACAGCCCATCATTACGCCAGCTATGATTGTGTCTGTACAGTTGAAAAGCTGGGCTGTGCCCACCCAGGTGAAACTTCAGGACTTAATCAACCCTACCTCTGATCTGGGGAATGTGAAGACTCCTCTGCCCTGGCACTAAACTCTATTGCAGATCAGCCCTGGCTATCTTTTATGCGCCTCCATCTGGAACCACCCACCTTCCCAGTTTCAGGCAGCTTTGTGACTCATGCTTTGAAGTCTACAAGCAGTACCTGGGCATCCTGGCACCCGCTCCAGGTTACCCATACCTGTAACACCACCTGTCTGTTCGCCTTCCAAACTCCCCGTTCCATCTGTCTGGACACTCCTACCTGACATTCTCTCTACTCTCTCTTCCTAGTGCTTTGCTTCTGTTAGTCTTCTCTGGTCGTCTAGAGTTTTTCCTCTGGGATTTGAACCCAGGGCCTCACATATGCAGGGCATGCGCTCTACCACTGAGCTATACTGCCAGCCCCTAACCATTCTCTCTAATCTTTCAGGTTGTAACACTCCCCTCCCTCAGTCCTCAAAGCCCAATTTTAGTCATCTATAACCAGGCTCTTCTTGCAGCCAGCCTCATTCTGATGCCAATCTATTCAAATCCATGACTGTCTGACTACCATTAAGATGATCCACTACCTCTGAGGTTTTTTTTTTTTTTAATGCTTCTCATGCATGCATATAATGCATTTTGATCATATTTACCTCTCAACTTTGGAGATCCTAGACATGTGATTTTTACTTCCAAAAAGTACAGAGAAAACTATTATCATCTAAAAAGCACTCATGAACCATGCACTCTTAGGCCTGGCAATTAAATTCCTGTTTAATACAAGTTAAAAATGGAATTCTGATTTATTAATTTCAACTTTTGCGAGGTGTCAATATTCATTTTGTTATTTCAAATGCTTTGTGAGACCAGGCAGAAGGAATACTAACAGGCATTGCTGGGCAGAAAACAACAGCATGATCAGAAACAATGTTCCAAACCTTTGTGGGATGCATTACAGAGCAGATTTTCAATATTGCTTTAATCAAGCCTCTTCTGGTTTAGCCTGTTAGCATGTAAGTTCAGAATACAGAGTCCATATAGTTACACCTCTTATTAATAGAAAAGCATGTTCAGCTATGAAATGCACAATGGGAGCCTGCGCTGTAAGATTTAACTCTAGAGACTGAGGGGGCATTCTTCCCTCCCCCCATCATTTCATGCCAGCGCCATTCTTAATCATAATAAGATTCTGACACAAGACACTATTTCCAGGGCAGTAATTGGTTTAACATCTTACTCGGGATTATCACTTAAGACCTCTACAGTAGTTTAAAGTGTGTCGGCATAAACAGCCTTAAAGAAGCTCTAAGCTTCTAAATCTTGATCCCATCAAAGCCAGAAGCTCTGTATCCTCAGACATAAGGAAGTCCGGCTAGGGGAGAAGCAAGCTTTCAGCAACGAAGAGACACGTGGTAGGGTGGGCTAGATGTAGCTCATAATTGGGCAAACAGCAATGGCTACCTGAAATGTAAATTTAGAAAGTTTGTTGTAGAAATAAATAAAATTTTTGATTCTTGCATTTATTTATTTTGTATGGTGTGGGAAGAGCCCTGATGTACATGTGGAGAATATTGGGGTCTGCTTCTTTAGCATAACTGCAGCCATTTTTGTCTTCAGTCTCCATTTTAGTTTTAAGATGAAATCACTCATGCTTCATTACTTTGTTACCTTGACACTCTGAAACGTCCCCAACTACAGCTCCACTTGGGACCAATCAAATTAAAGGTCAGTTAGAAATGCTTTGTCTAACTAGTCAAAATGATATAATGCTGCCTTCCCCTTGCTTCCTACACCTGGGTACCTGGTTGTTACTTAGATGTGGTTTGCTTCATACACAAACTTGATTGTTACCTGGTTGTGGTTTGTTACCTACACCTGGTTACCTGGTTGTTACCTGGATATGGTTTTTATTATAAAAAGCCTGCCTTGGAAGCAGACTAACATTATAGTTAGGCTCCATGACCCTGGTCATGCTAGGCCATGACCAGTTTTGGGGTGTGCATCCAATAAACCATCAATATCTAACTGAGATCGGAGACTGGGTGGTTTGTGTGGCTATCCTTGGATTATAACAGAGAACAACTTGTGTGAGTCAGTTCTCTTCTTCTCCATGTGGGGCTCAGGGACTAAACTTGAGTTGTCAGATTTGATAGCAAATGGCTTTACCCACTGAGCCATCTCACCAGCCCAGAGAAAAGCCGAATACGATGAAAAGATACCAAGTTCCAGCTGGTGCTAGGGTCTGTTTGTAACTTGGACCGTCTGCGTCTGAACTTCAGCTCCCTCATAACTAACCCACTAGGGCAGGTGTACTAGGGTTCAAGCCTTCAGGACAGTCTCACCACTGACCTATGACTCAGCCTTCTTAGAACAGCCTCTCTCCCCCTGCCCTTCGACCCCTCTAGTCATGAAGACGGAGAACCATTGTGTGTTATCTGGGAACACAGAAGCAGGGCACCGACTGCTCTAGGCTGGCCAGTCATCCCATCCCCGGGGGAATGCAGGACTGGAACTATGGGAACATTCATCAGGGGGCTGCTATGCTGCCCAAGACCCTTGCCAACAGAACAGAGAGAGGTAGTTCAGAATCAAAGAGGCAAAGGAAAGTGGGGAAGAGTAGGGATACAAGGTACAGTTTTTTGGGGGTGGTGGTGGAAATATTAAAGATTTACAGGACAATGACTATACAATTTGGGGAATATACTAAACTCCCCAAAATTATATGTGGAGGATGAATTTTATGCCATATGAACTATATCTAAATTTCTTTTTCAATTTAAAAAGAAAGAAAAACCCAAGCCTGGAATTCCCTGATCTTCACAGCCTGCTCCACCCAGTCTCCACCTGATGACACGTCTCTCTGCTTAAACAAGTAGTCTTCTGGAATTTACAAAGCAGTTCAAATTTTATGATTTAACAGATATAGTAATAGAGTAGAAATCTCTTTTACTATTCAAATTTAAGTGAGATTACAATTTCTAGGTTTAAAGTAAAATAGTAGCAAAGAGAAAGAGAAAAAAAGGCAGGAGAATTCCCTTCCAACACTTCTCAAAGGGCTGAATGTGTCATCACACAGGGGAGTGGGGTGTGCCTTCCTTTTGGGAGTCAAATCATTTAAGTCACCATTTGAACTTGCAGTAAGTTTAGCACTGGTCAACAAAGTATTTTCCAAGTTTACTTGGCCATATAATGCTTTTCTCTGGCAGCTTCCCTATTAGTAACACAAAGGATTGTGTTCCATGGAATTCATGTTAGGGAGTGCTATCCTAACCTACACACAGACATATTCCTAGACTTTCTTCAGAAATGCAGAGGCAAAGGGGAGAATCCATCCTAAAGGTGGCCTGTACTTCTTCATGTTCCTATTCCAAGAAAACCATGCCAAAAACTTGGTACTAACCTAAATTGTTAGCTGTAGGGCCTGCATTCCATAGAATGACACTTGAATTAGAAGAAACCATCTTGCACATCTACATAAAAGGAGGAAGACTGAGAAATATGACTTGGGCCCTAGTGTCCTGTCCTGTTCTTAGTCAAAAGCAAAGAGGAAGTTAAGGTTAAGTTTCACTTACCTTGATGTGAAATTCCAGGTTCTCATCCATGGAATAGATGTGGTCAAAAATATCATGTGCAATCCTCGGTATAATACCCATAAGCTGAGGATCATGCAACTTCCCCTATGAGTGAAAAATACAAACACAGGCAATCAAAAGAGTGTTGGCATATACATGGGAGAGGAACAGGAGTCTTCCCTTTTCAAATAATGTCATTTAATCTATAAAATCCAGGTTGATTTTGTGGGTCATGTTTTGTTTAGGTTCTGAACAACAAACGAAAGTTTCTAGAATGATAGAGGAAGAGGGTTAGAAACAGGCATTAGTCCAGGCTCAACCCAGGGCTTCCTAAGCAGAGCCTACAAACCATGAAGCAATCACACTGTGGGCTGTTGGCTCCCAGGGGATCTCCATGACAACTGTCCCCCTTTGTATCCAGCAGAGGGCTGTCCTGGCTGTGTGTGGGGGCCCACCATCTCCCAACCTGTGTAAATCCACAGGCACACAGGCAGTGAAAGGTTGGAAAGAGAATGAGCATGCTTTAATGTAACTTGTAATGTTTAAAGCTGGCCAGAAACAAGTCCAGACAAGCTAATCCCCAATTAAATCACCTTGAGAATGGATAGATTTAGTCACTGTTCAGACTTTTCTAAAATCCTTGCTCTCAATGTGTCCTCTTCAGGATATTACAGACCAGCCAAGAAAATACATTCCATTGATCTCTGAAATCTATAATTCTCAACCTGAATTGTTCTAAGTATTTTTCACTCCTTTTAATACTTACATTTACTTGAAGGATATTCTCATACTCCTGTCCCCCACTTTGACCACTTTTTTTCATTTTTACTTAGCAAGTAGAGGGATAAATACTCTCTTTGAACATCACTAAACCCACTTTTAATGCCCAGAATTTCCTTTTCCACCTATGAAGGCTCTCAAGAGATGAGTAGAGAAATGGGAGATGCCCCCAGACCACTCCCTATTAGAGGAAATGGGGACAGGGAGTGGGAGAGACAATATCCTACAATTCCTACTAAAGGGATCCTCAAGTATTTAAAGCCCGGCCTTGGTGTGACCTTAAGGTATACAACTGCACAGAATAGTCTCTTAACCCACAATCAATGAATACTCATGTCCTCTCCCACATGCTAAGCAACCTATCAGATATGAACATAGCCTGTAGGTCTACAGTGATGGTCTACCTGACGAATTTTTTAGACTTTTAGGAAGTTATAAACCTCTAGGAATAATAACAAAAAAGCTAGTTATCTCCTCAGAATCCAGGGATGCCCAACACACTTTAAAAATTTGACCCAGATACCTGGTCCACATCTGCCTTTAAAATCAACTTTGTTTTCCTCAATTAATCCTCTTTTTCCTTTAGGCTTTTATTACACAGCGCCCTCCTAAAAGGAACTTCCAAGTCAACATTTGAGTTTGCAAGAGCAAAACCCATATGGACAAAGGCATTAAAATGTGCCACCAAGCACTTGGTGTCACAGTTTTTCAGCACATCTGACTCTTTGACTTCCTACTCTATTAAAAGCAATAGGAATGCGGAGTTCAGATATGTCTGGCTACTCTCTTACCTGGCTATGCTGGCATGCTGCCCACGCCTATTGAGAATGATAAATCAGAAAATGTATTTACATTGTAATTTAGTTTGGTTCTAGACACACTAAAAATAGGATTAGACCAACACTCGGGAGACCTAGCAAAGTACTTTCGGAATAAAATTGGCGAAGAGTTTGAGTTCAATAGGATACATACAGTGTTCCCTGACACAGGAAGGACTCCATACATGTTAGCATTTTAACATTCAGCTCCCAACAGGCCCTCACTAAGCTGAGGTGGGGCTGACTTGACCTAAGAAGTCAACTGAGATTCAGGGTTTCAAATCTTCATGGCATTTAAATCACATAGGCCATCATAAACACATCAAAACAGACCACAGAAATGTACTTTCCACTGAGGGGCTATTGGCAAGAAAGATTCTTATAATAAAAATACAGATTTTCTTCCAGTTAAATTTCACTGCCACACTCAGCCAATCAAAAGTCTTTTCTACCATAACCTCCAGGGATCTTGAATAATCCATGATAATCCTTTAGCTGCTTCTCAGTGGTCCACGACCAGAGAAGAATAACTCGTAATCTAAAAGGCATTTATAATAGACTCAAATGTGTTATCTTAGATGCTTCTCTTCCAACAGATCATCTTTTATTGATTCCTGACTTAAAATTAGCCTGAGGTGGGGAGTGTATGTGTGATATTAAATAGTATATGCATGTGGTATGGCAAATGTATATGTGCATGTGGCATATACATGTGTTATATGGGAGGGTGATATGTATGTGAGATATGTGTCTATTTGTTGTGGGGCAGTGTGAAAAGAGATTTATATAGGTGGGTATGTATGTGTGTGTGTGTGTGTGTGTGTGTGTGTGTGTGTGTGTGTGTGTCTGTGTGTGATGCATATATGTGGAGGGTGTCTGGTATATGCTCTGTCTGTGTTGTATATATGGAATATGTGTGTGGCATACACACACACACATATACATACATGTGGAGTACCTCTGCATAAGTGTTGTGTGTCTGAATTGTGTGATACATATAGAATGCCTGTGTGTGACATATATGGAAAGTGTATTTTTAATATATACAGAATGCCTACATGCATGTGTGCGTGTGTTAAGATCTTACTGCTTCCAAGTGAACTGCTTCCAGATGACATATGCATGCACAGACACAATGTGATCACCAGGCTATGAACAGAGGTGAATTCAGTGAATGTGAAGGTCCTTCCAGCTGAGGTAGTAGAGATGGCTTCCTTGGAGCTCCTAGAGTGTGCAGGATGGTTGAGATCTAGACTGGGCAGAGGTTATGGGCAACAAGGGTGAGCTGGCAGCAGCAAAGACACAAAATGAGAACAAGCCAAGCCCTACCAGAGACAACCAAAGTGTATGTAGTCTGGGATAAGAGAGGCACAATAGGGAGGGGTGAGTTGATGTCCATAGCTACTCCAAGGGAGCAAATAGAAGGATCGCTTTACAGCTGTATCCTGTGTTCTGACTCTCTTCAGAAACATTTCCAGCTGAAGACAGCCTTCCAGAAGCAGGTATGGAAGGAGAAACAAGACACGGTCCGCTGGCCACTCAACAAGCCTCTCTTTGTTCTCTGCCAGCGGCCTCTGACTTTCACAGTTTCCTCAAACACTGTAGATGGGAAAGCAAGAAGCCACCATCATGTGAGCCCCATGCATTCTTCATTTTGTTCAGAATCATTAGGTAGGCTTGCAAAGTGGCTGGAAAGTCTACATAATTCCTGTGGCCTCCAGATGTCCCTCTAAACAGAAAGAAAACCACAAGGTATCTCCAGCCATCTCTCTCAGCGAGCTGAAGAGGACCAAGCAACATCCCTTCCAAGCATTACACCAAGCAATGAGACAACTCCCACCCTCAGCCTGTGTGCAACCAGAAGCCCAACATCTTCTCTAACAACCTGCGTGTTCTCCTGAAAAGTCCACCTTCCATGAGGGTGCCTACCGTCCTCAGGATCAATACTGCCCAACGAGTCCTATGTTACCTGAAAATCCCCTCTAATGCAGCATCATGAGTAGCTAATCTTTCTAGTTTTATGGAGGATTATGTCTTGTTCTCTTTAACAGAGATAAAGGCAACACCACTGGATGCCCAGGCCCAAAACTGGGGAATTAAAATTTAAAAACAAACAAAAAGATGCTTTAAAATGTGACAGTCTGTCCACTCAGGAACTAATATCCCTTCTGAATGTCTTCGAAAGACCACTGTGTGTAATTCTGAATAAAAAAAATCCTCCTTTTGGAAGACACAGCCCCTGCAGAGCATTTCTTGTTTAATTGTGTTCCAGGGTCCTGAATTTCTAGTTCCTACAGTCTATGACTTCAGCTTGCAGCAACCCCTTTCCTCTGGCTTCCGCTTAACAGGCCCCTGCCTTCCTCCAGCCCATCAGCACTCATAGAGCAGCAAGATCCAGCATGGGGCTGGGTGACTGGAAAGAGATTCAGCCAACTCCTTCCAGCTTCCTGTCAAGCGGAAGTGACAACAAAGAGAAGTAACCCACGAGGACTCACAAATATACATAGGTGCCAGAATTTGGGGGACTCAGATGAGACCTTTGTGGGATCCAGCTCCTCTCAGGTCCCGCGGGAGTGTGCTCAAAGCAGGTGAGCTGAGTTTGCACTGCAAGGCACCAGAGGCTCAACAGCCTCTTCTTTTGCAAAGTGTCCCCACAGCAACAAAGGACTGACACTCATCTTCCCAGTCACCTACACCCACCCACTCTCCTACAAAGTCTTCTCCGGCACGGCGTTCTTTCTCAATGTCTGCAATTTTTAAGTTCCTGACATTTAGAAAATACTTCACATTTCTCAATGATAAATTAATCCCAAAGCTTAGAATTCACTCTTGTAAGCATTCCTTAATAGTTTGGGGATTTAAAATAGTAAAGCGTTCTTCTTTCATGTTACATACACCTTACTAATTTTCCAGAACCTAAAAATGATGGGCTCTTTCTTGAGACCCCAAATAAATATCCTCTCTCTCCTTCTCCCTCTCTTTCCCTGTCAGCCGTCCAATCTTCCATCTTCAGAAAAAGTGGGGCTGGGAAAGTATGCAACTACAGCTTTGCTAGTGTCTGCATGATCAAGGGCCTGGGGGCCCTTAAGAGAGACAAGGATAAAGGGCCACAGTGGGACATGGAGTCACCAAGGCCAGGTCTTCTAGAATGTACTGTTGGGGTGTGAGGTGTGGAGACAACTGGCTAACGTTGCCCATATGTTGGGCAATAGTCCTTATGGAGAGGAGGTGGCAAATGAGCCTCATGTTTCTTTAATCTGCACGGTCTCCAAACCACTTTGTCTTCTGCAAAATGGGCAAAAGAAAGTCAACACTGCAGAAATGAGATACTCTCCCCACCCCCCAGCATCCCACCCCACACTCAAATCAGTGCACAGAACATCAGAGCTCTGAAGATTTTAGCTTCATGACTTTGAAATCTCCTCTTCAATAGGAATGATTCATGAGCTAAATCTATTCTACAGCAGCCGACTCAGTACTGTTCCCAGGAGGGAGTCATAAATGAAAAACCTTAGCTTGAAGGATTAAAGATTCATCCTACCCTGCTGCTTGTGAACTGAATTTTCCAAACCTGCTCTGTGGTGCTGTTTCATATAATACCCTTTCTCTCCTCCTCTGACCTGTCAGGCAGGCCTAGCCTTTTAGACCAGTGGTTCTCAACCTTCCTAATGCTGTGCCCTTTAACACAATTAATTACTCATGTTGTGGTGACCGCCAACCATAAAATCATTTTTGTTGTTGCTTCATAACTGTAATTTTGCTACAGTTATGAATCCTAATGTAAATATCTGATATACAGGATATCTGATTTGTGACCCCAAGGGGTCTAGACCCACAGGCTGAGAACCACTGCTTTAGACAAATTATCCCAGGAGTTCCTGGTTAAAAAAAAAAAAAAAACACAGAAAAGGAGGCAATAAAGAGTTCTTGTTTAGAAGATAGCCTGATTATTTATCCCTCTCAGGTCTCTGAGGTGGTTGAAGAATAGGTAGCTAGAGTCTCATAGTTAAATTTTGAGTTGTTTAGGAATCAAGAGGGTGTTCTGGATCTAAGAAGATATTTTTAAAATTATGAGGCAAGTTAGTATGAAAGCTGAGTTACATATAGAACTTTAAACTCATGGAGATGGTTAGATAGTAGACTGTTAAAGTCAGGTGCCAAATACATATGGACTGGACATTGGGAATGAATGCTAAGCCATATAACTCTTATAATTGTGGCCCATTTATTTCTGTTGTTTTGTATTGTATTTATAGTTATAAGAAAAAGAACCATTTTTGGACTGAAAGGGAGAGCTGTTGGAGGGAAAAAGAAATACCATAAACTAAAAAAAAAAAAAAAAAGAAGGGAAGAGGATGGTGGGGCTGAGGGGGAGGAGGGGGGAAGGGTGGGACTGGAGGGGGGAGTAGGGAGGGGATTGTGATTGAGGTGTAACTTAAAGAAATAAAAAATAAATTATTAAAAAAAAAAGAAGAAGATAGCCTGAAGCCACCAAGCACCACAGTCAAAGCATGAACAGGGCCATCCCTCCCAGTGCTTACACAGGTCTGGTGTGTACCTTACCAATTCACATTAGAAGGTTCATATTGGTTCATATTCACTCTGGTTGTGGGCAAAGTGCACTGGAGTCTGCTGGAGAACCCAGCCCCATACACATGGGATGGGCAGAGCCACCACACTG
Source organism: Lophiomys imhausi (assembly GCA_907164525.1). Classification (NCBI taxonomy): domain Eukaryota; kingdom Metazoa; phylum Chordata; class Mammalia; order Rodentia; family Muridae; genus Lophiomys; species Lophiomys imhausi. Next base: position 704,032 of record CAJQZJ010000102.1, on the reverse strand, counting down.
GGTACTGTTTTAACAAATACTTTATGGGGCCTCTTCTCAGTGGCAGCCTCTGTTAATACATGTTAACAAAAGGTGGACAAGGGCTACGAGCAGTGGCAAAGCATTTGCTTAGCGTGAATAAGGCTCTGGGTTCAAGCCCAAGCAATAAAAATAAAGAAAAAAATTAAAAGGTCACAAAGGTAAACAAGACAATGGAAATCTGCTCTAGAGAACTGCAGTTTCTGCTATCCTAAAATTCACCCAGTGCTGCAAAATCTTCAGTGTTTAATCTAAGATGGGAAAACCAGGATGGTGAAAAAAATTAGAATTGTATGAACTCATCCCATTTTAAAGACTGCAGGCAATTAAATCAGAGAGAGAGAGAGAGAGAGAGAGAGAGAGAGATCATGCAAGTCAAATAAAAGTGTATCTGTATGCTAAATTTTGTCTTAAATCCAATCCCTTTAAGTCTCTGGGTTTTGCTTTGTTTTGTTTTGAGTTTATTCTGGAGAGACTGGCTCCCTCAGAGCCCTCCACACTCACTGCAAATGACTTTTGCAGCAGGTCCTGTCAGTTAGGGTGAACTGCTGTAAGGATCCGCACCTGTAGCAGTTGTGTGTGTGTGTGTGTGTGTGTGTTATGTTGGGGATCTAAGCCAGGGC
>CAJQZJ010000102.1:661781-703381 GCA_907164525.1 Lophiomys imhausi | reverse complement strand
TGTGTGTGTGTGTGTGTTATGTTGGGGATCTAAGCCAGGGCTTCCTGCCAGTTAGGCAACCTCTTTGCCATTAAGCTATACTCCCATATCTGACTATTTTTTAATGAAATTTATTATTTCAACTGGACAGACAGAACACCAAAGGCTTTTTGAAAACGAAATTGTTGAGACTTTACTACTCACTGCTACACTGAATATCCCCAAGAACAGAACAGTTTGAAGAAACCTAACCTATCACACACATCTCAAGCTTTCCTGCAAACAACCGTCACCTCAGACACCGACAGTGCAAACTTACCTCCATGGTATGGGTTTTTCCTGATGAAGTCTGTCCGTATGCAAAAATTGTCCCATTATAACCCTCAAGGACATCTGCAAGCAAAAATTAGATTAAAATTAATTCATTGTTTTGATCCTACACTGGTGTTGCTTGTATAAGTTGAGGTTACAATTTGCAAATGGCCCAACTCATTCTTCTAACACATATGAAATGTGTCAACTGCATGTCCTTTTTAAGTATGGTCGTGAAATAAGAGAAATGAGAGACTGCTCTCCCACAAATAAAAAGAAAGAGACTCACATTTTTACAGCCTGCATGGACTGAAAGGGAAGAGCCATTTTTTTTTTTTTCTACTTAGAGCTTTCATCTATATGTTGGTCTCTTGAGATTACTGGGGAAGAAAAACAAGCAGGCTTTCAGTTTCTGGATATTAGAGCAGAACGCTTTGCCTGAAGGTTTGGTCTGGGTCAGCTTAAATCTGGATCCTTCAGGCCATTTCCCATGAAGACCTCGCCAGAGTCTCAACAGAACAGACTAGAGCAAGGGGAGAGAAAGGCACCCACCACCCTGCAAACTGAGCTCTCCACAGACAATCCAATCACCCTGAAGACCAGCAGGCCTGACTTAAGTGTAATGCCTCTGATTTTTCAGCCTTGCTAGCCAGCCGGTCTGGGCCCATCAGCATCAGGAATTTCTCTTAATTACACAATGAGCACACTGTGAAGGCCCACAAGCGCAGCAGGCTGGCTTCCGCTTCACACAGGGATGAGGGGAGGCGTGCGGGTGGGGGCTGCTTTATGCTGCAGAGCTGAAGCTCATCAGTGGGAATTCTTTCAAAGCAGCAGAGGTGATTAAAACATATTCCCTCATGCCTTTCCCTCCTCTACACGACCATCACAGAAAACGAAACTGCATAATTAATATCCTTGACCCACCATTCTGCACCAAGGGAGGAATTCTTAATGTGGTCAGTGGTGAGGGCAAGGAGAGGTTCCCTGCACAGAGGAGGCTATTTGGGGCCATGTGAAAAAGTGTGCCAGGTAGTCAACTTCATCTATTTCAGACTGGGACAGTTCTCTCTCTGAATCTTATTATGCTGGTTTTTTCCTTATTGTTCATTTGTTTTGCTTGCTAGGCTTCCAAAAAAAAAAAAAGCATACTTTTTTTTTTTTTAAACTAATCCAAGATTGTTAGAGTATGACTTGGGATCAGAGAAGAAAGACATTTCCTTCAGGGAGCTAAAAACAGGAAACAAAAATTAAGTAAGATTAAAAAGAAAAGTCCTAACAGCCCATAAGAGTGTGTATCGAGCTGGGGGTGGGGAATGGTCATCCATATCCGTCTTCAAGTGGTTTTCCTGGTAACAGCAGAAAGAAAAAACCAACCTGCAGAAGTCAGTGTTAGGGTTAGAAGCTTCAGTTCCATGAAAATGGCAACTGTCAGAGAAAAGTTCCTTCTGGGTTGGAGATGGAGCCAGGGTGGTGTGCCTCAGCACTACCACCAACTTGTCTTGTGAGGGACCCAAAGAAAGAGGGTCCCTCCTTCAGCTGTTTAATACTGTTTAACATTTAAAGTTCAATACTCGTAACACAAGCAACTGCAGGCAACTGGAAAGCCAAGCACTGTCACAACAGAACTCTTTCTATTTATTAGAAATTAAGACATCTCTCCTCAGCTGGGCGTGGAGGTGCACGCCTTTAATCCCAGCACTCAGGAGGCAGAGGCAGGCGGATCTCTGTGAGTTCAAGGTCAGCTTGGTCTACAAAGGGAGTCCAGGATAGCCAGAGCTACACAGAGAAACCCTGTCTTGGAAAAAAACAAAAATCTCTCCTCAAACTGAAGGGCCTTTCTTCCTTTACCCTTACCCGTATGTAGCGCTCTGGACTCACTAGTCGGGGCCAGCATCCACCCAGCTACTGACCTGCTCCTTTTTTTTCAAGTGTGGCAACCAGCTCTCTGCAGTAATTACATGCAGTGTCTTTGAGGTGGCTCTGAACCACCTGTCACACCTTAAAGAAAACTGACTGCAGAGCCTAATACGGCCCACACTCCTTCCTTGGCCAGACAAAAGGAAGTTAGCCTCTGTGAGGAGCCTCTGGGCTACTCTCACCAAGCACAACACACAGTTTTACCAACCAGGTAGTTGATATTCCCTGGTCTCTGTGTTTTCGCGCTGGGTCACAGCATCAAGTCTGGGATCGTTTGGTAGAGCACTTCTCTGGAGGCCACAAAGCGTAGGCCTCAGCCCTCAGCACCCTATAATCGAGGGGTGATCCTACAGACCTGTAATCCTAGTTCTGATGAAATGGAAGCAGAAGCATGGGAACTTCAAGGTACTCCTTAGCTCCATGAGGACTTTAGGACAGCCCGAGCTAAATGAGAACCGACTGGGAAAAAAGGGGAGTGGGGGGATACATGCCTGAGTGGTCTTGGCTCATTTTGGGCTGAGGTGCTGGGAGGCATGTGTGACTACACTCAGAGAAAGTCCATTCTCTTTATTATGTCAACTCTGAGTATTTTCCTTCTTATTTTTTTTTTTTTATGGAGAACAATAAAACCCACTAAAGCAAACTCTGATTGCCCTTTAAAGTACCTGGAATCATCTTATAATTAATACATCTTAGAGAACATCCTGGGTCAAAACTGAATGCAGCTGTTGTTGCCCTCTATCGACTCAATTCTGAACTAAAAGATCACTTCAAAAGATAAGGTCCTTTTCACTTCCGGCTGTCTATATTCTCAGGTTTGAGAGGATGTGTTCGCTTACTAGATGTATGTTTTATGTTCAGTGGGAGGTACAGGTAAGAGAAAGCCATGTGAACAGTGTGGTTCAGGAGCAGGAAGAGGACCAGCAAAGAACCTGCTGCTTGTGCTGGGCTCTATGCAGAACCACACATGGCCTCCTGGGCCTGACTGCACTCCCACACACCACCTCCCGGGCCCGATTGCACTCCCAACCAAGAGGCCCACAAAGAGACACTTTCACCGCAGCAAATGGCCAACAGTTCCTGGGCCTGAGAACCACATTTGTTTTAGTCCTTGTCTAGCAGAATGACTATTTCCACGTGCTGGCCATGCTCTTCCAGACAGAGCCTTTCTTTCTGATGGTGTCTGGCATGATATGATCTCAACTCACCCCAACAGAGCCCCACATCTTAGAGACTGCTGCGTGTCCATACAGCAGCCAGGCAAACCCAGAAGCCTCTGCTGCAGGTGACACATGCCATCTTATCTCCCAAAGAGGAGGCGAGAGGACAGGGACTCAGAAACACTGGCCAGCTCCAGCTCAGGATTTCAGAAGCTCAACCATGTACCCTAGGTTCTGCTGACATCTGGGCGCAGGTGTGGTGGGAACAGAAGTGACTCCTTTATTAAGTAAGAGCCTAGACATGGTTCACAGTGACACGTCAGTATTCCTAAGAGGCTGCCTAGCTTACTAAGCCTCACCAGGCGAAATGGTGGTGTGTCAGGAGCACTAAGGTTTCTGACAACAGCTAGAGGCTACTCAGTTTGGGATCCTAAGAGTCTTACCAGAAAACCAAGACACTCAAGCTGGCCATGACTATCGAATGAAGATCCAAACCCCATGCATCGATGGCCACAAAAAGACAATTTGATCACAGTAAATAGCAGACAGTTCCTGGACTTGAGAAACACATTTGCTTTAGTCTCTGCCAAGCAAAATGACTATTTCCACACTCTATCTGAGGGATACCACCCTCCAAGCAAAAGCACGCTGTATTTCAGAATGGAAACCCACCCTACGACTGACTAGCACAAGGCTCTGGGACCACAATGGCTGTTCTTTCTCCTCTACTCTCCTCCCACACACATCCTTTTTTTTTTTTTTTTAAGATTTATTTATTATGTATACAGTGTTCTGTCTGCAGGTATATCTGCAGGCCAGAAGAGGGCACCAGATTTCATTATGGATGGTTGTGAGCCACCATGTGGTTGCTGGGAATTGAACTCATGACCTCTGGAAGAGCAGCCAGTGCTCTTAACCGCTGAGCCATCTCTCCAGCCCAACCCCACACCCATTCTTATCCCTGTCAATTTGGACTGTTAGGTAATAGTCCATATGGTCTGACTGAATAAGAGCAACTCATAAAATAATTACTTGATGATTGTGTGTGTTTATTTATTTATTTATTTATTTTTTTGGTTTTTCGAGACAGGGTTTCTCTGAATATCTCTGGCTGTCCTGGACTCGCTTTGTAGACCAGGCTGGCCTCGAACTCACAAAGATCCGCCTGCCTCTGCCTCCCAAGTGCTGGGATTAAAGGCGTGCGCCACCACCGCCCGGCTGATTGTGTGTGTTTAAATACTCATTGTGGACCCATCAGAAAGGAAAAGCAAGATAATTCAAAGCCGAGTCAGTCAGCAAACTAAGTCTCAAGTCCAAGACCCACTCATTCTTCTAGATTTGGCCAAAGTGCTTTATTCTCTGAGCACTGAATTCCACGCTAATATGGTGGGAATAGTAACGTTCACACCTCATAAACTGAAGCTTTAAGATGCAACATCTCAGGTGCTCAACAGCAGACATAATACAGGGCGTGAAGAGTAAAGAAACAGATGTGGGTCCACCTTCCTAAGTTGAAAGCTTTTCAGTCTGCCCACATTGCCTAAAGGATAAAGTCCAGCATGTCCACCAGAGGATCCAGACTGCCTTTGGCAATCTCATTTCCATCGTGTACTCAACACCTTAAGCCACTGCCAGTGAACTACACGAGCATGCCATACTATTTGTATCTTTATGCTACTACAGCTCCACTATTACCTATAGTCCCCCCACACTCCAAACTTTCCAAGAAGCTTTCCTTAATTCTCCACTCCCTCTCATCACCCACCAAAATTGGCACAAAGTGACATTCCTCTGTGCTGTCCTGGCATGGTACACACCCATCTCAACCTACACAATGCCCATGTGTATGGTAATGGCATATGCATCTGCCTCTTCGTCTTTACTGAGAGCTCCTAGTAGACAGGCTTATATGTTTTGGTGACTCCAGTCCATGGTAGTACTTATCACCTAGTAAGCATTTAATATTACCTCCATAAAGAAATAATTGTAGCTTAAAGAAATCAAAACTGGAAAAATTAAAACCACCTTCTCTATTGTTTGGACAGTCCACATTCAATTGCTTTGGAAGGCAAAGGCCCATAGTGGCTTCTGCTGGCTAGGACACGGTTATCAGGGCCTCAACAATAATAAACAGTAACCATGGAGTTTAATGCCTAGGCGCCCACGGGAGCCTTATGTACTATGATTACAGCCACATACCTTACAACCTCTTCCTACAGAAATGGAGAAATCTACATGTTCTTTCAGCTAACATTTTGAAAAACACAACAAAGATGGGAGTGTGGGAAATGTCAGGACTTTGCAATCACAAATAGATCCTCAGGCTCCTTAAGGGTTTAAATAGACTACGAAGAAGACCTTACCAGCCCATGACAGCATCATGAATCAGGAGAACTATAATGATCTTCAGAATCATCTGATTCACATCTCAGTCTCTAGGGGAAAAAAAAACTCATTGCACCCTGTCCCAATCCTAACTTAGCAGCACTCTTATGACAAGAGATAACACAGCTATGCTCCATAATGTACTCTGAAAAGGTCTTGCTTTACCTTGATGATGCAGAAAGGAAAGTCATTTCCTCTCACAGTAGCCTTGGAGGTTACTTTTAAAAGTCCAATCAGATATCTGTAGAACCCAGGAAGAGAAAAGGCCCGTGAAAAGGAGAGGTGAAGAGGTCTTAAGAGAAAGAGTGGACAGAAGAAAACACATAATATGAAGGAAAGAGGATACAGGGATTTACGGTTTTGAACAGGGATGGAGATAGGAAATGAAGAGAGAGGGGAGCAGGGTGAGCTAACCAAAACAAAGGATGTGCAAAGAATCTCAATGGAAAACTACTACTTTGTAAATTCATTAAAAAACAATTAAACACACACACACAGAGTTTGAACATAGATACCCTGCATGACTGGACAATAATTCTCCTAGAAGACATGAGTTATTAAATAAAATATCAGTATCAAGCATGAGCTATCTCACTACAAGTTATTGGCCAGGAAGGCCCTAGAGCCCCCCAAACAATTTAGGTTTGCCATTGTTCTTAGTTTTGCAGCACAACTACATGATAAGACTTTATTGCTGAAGACATCAACACGTTGGTTATACAACATAGAGAAATCAGCTGGAACTGACCAGGAACCTTCCTCCATGCTAGCTAGCTTGATAGTACCAGAAGGTGCTACACAGGCCACTGGGGGGGGGGGGAGGAGAGGCATCAATAGTACGCCTGCAGCCTCCATGCTACAATACCAACCTGCTCAGTAAGACTTCCCCTCCGGTGCAATAGTGACATGAAAGATATGAGGGTAACCAACTGGTTTTGGCTTGGATTTGAGGCCTACTACATAGGAAGGAATTCTGGCCTGATACTGTAAGCCTGGCCTTCACCCATAGGGGAGAACATACTACTGCTGCTTTGCTAAGTGGTCATACCATCAGACTGCCTTGTAAATATGTCTGCCTGTGCCCAGCGAGTGCGCTGCCCTGGGTCTTGGCTTCTCTCTGCAGTAGTCAACAGCTAATGGAGAACCTCATAGTTGATCAAAGTACTAAGAATAAGTGTCTCTCCAAGTAAGTGCTCAGCCTTCAATAGGATATCTAACTCCCACAACCCCAAGGTTCAGAAAACAACATGGAGAGGCAGAAAGAGTTGGGGAACCAAGAGTACTGCAAAATGCTGTCTTCAGGATATGGCATGGCCATTACACCCATAAACTCACTGCAGCTACGAGATGAGCCAACATTCCAACAAAAATCACTAATGAAACTCACTGTCCAAAAAGGGGGGAGGGGGTGGAAGAACATGAAGTAGTGAGGGAGACATGCTGGAGGTACATGGGGCAGGTAGAAGAAAGGGAAGAGTAGAGGATTTCTCAGGAGAGTGGAAGGAAGAAGTTACAGGCCCAAATAATCAAGGTGTATTGTTACATGTATGAAAAGAATAAATAAAAGATAGTCTATTTCTTAAAGGTTTAACAAATGTTCAATCATGCCTTTGTCACCCTAACAACTTCTTTTCAAGGGAGAATGAGGTGGTCGTCTTTGTTACCAACTGAATATATTCACATTATAGCCATAGTGTCCTAGACATGTCTGTTTATCGTGTGCTGAGCCCTGTTCTTCCAAATGGTTTTCTTCGTAGATCACCATCTATATGGGGTAGCAAGTTACCTAGAGTTAGGACATATCTTCACAGAGACTGCTTCTTTTTAATTTAGTTTTTAACTGATACATTAAACACACACACACACACACACACACACACACACACACAGAAAGTGTATACATTAATGGGGATGAGACTGTCTATTTTTAACACCTCATACTAAGAAAATATCCAAACACTGAAAGAGACCACACACTAATGAATTAAAAACTCAAAGACCATTACTATTGTTTGTTAATCACAGTTGTTTTTTTTTTTTTTAAATGGAATGCATCCACTTCTAATTACGTTGGCACAGAGATAGCTGGGTGTGTTTAAATGGCCTTCATGCTTAGCACAGCATGTGGTAAACACTATTTGCTTCTGATAATGAAATTGGGGGGAGAAAAGGATGGAAATTCTGGCATGAGTGATTAATCTTACTTTAAAAAAGGAAAAAGAAAAGAAAAAAAATGTGTCCAAGCTCAATCGGGGGGGAAGGCAGACCTGAATAGGAGCAAGGCCAAGGAAGACATACTTCACAATCAGAAAACACTCAAAGAGAGGCAGAGGAGGAAAAAGATTAGAAACTACCACCCCCTGTAGGTCAAAACTGTTCACTCAAAACAGCTCAAATCTAGGCATAATTTTTTCTTGTCAGTTTCCTGTAATAATCCCACCGAGAAGAACTTCAAAATTAACTGATGTCTGTAACGAGAAAGCAAATAAACATACATCTCAGCAGGGAACACTGCATGCTGACGTGAGTCTCCCACGCAGGTGTCGGGGTCAGAATTAATCTAACAGATGTACCAGGGCTGAATTTCACGAATTTCAAATAGGTTAGTCAGCTCAGCTCCTCAAAACAACCGACAAGTCTGTCTTTCAAATCCATGCTGCCTATATGAGTGTTGGTATCAAGACCTTTGAGCACATAACTGCAGTGGCATTCCATTCTGAGGGTGAGGGTGTGATGATGAAAAGCAAGAGAGGAGGAGATGCCCCTCAGCTCTATCCAGATGGCAGGCCCTGCCGCAGCGTGCTGCAGCCTGCTCCTGCTTTGAAAGAGCTGGAGAGAGCAATGTGCAAATTGCTTCTTCGCCCTGCTGGCTTTTTTTTTTTTTTTTTTTTTTGACACAAATCCTCCAGGGCCAGAACTAGTCCCAGCAAAAAGACCTGATCTCTGAGACACAAAGGCAAGTTGGAGGCTATCTGTTTGTAGGAACAAATGTCCGGATGTGGTAGGATGGCTGAAAGCGGGTTAGAGGACATTGAAATTAAGGAATATTGTAGAGCATAAATGGCTCGACAGTCACCTTGATAATGGGGCTTCATGACACTGTGGAGTATCCCCTGATGGCAAGAGCAACCTGTCACCTGTAAGCCTCCATTCTCCGAGCTATTAGTCCAAGAAACTAGCCAAGCATGTACAACTAAAGCACTGAGCAATGTATTTCCTCCTTCAAAATGGAGAGGAGCAATCTACTTGTAGTTTCCTCGGACCTCGAGAGAAATACAGTGACCACAGCTTACCTTGCTTTTTCAGCTTTTAGGTAACAGAATAACCCCCACCAAAGAGATGGCAAAAGAAACAGAGGGAACAAACACAGAGGCTGAATAACATCACAGCAGGTCAAAGCCAGAGCCCAGGCAGCAATTTAGTGTTTCCAATTAGCAGGCCTCTGCTTGCAGTCAAGTCACATTGATAGCCAGGCTGAAAATGTCACTTAATGTTTTCATTAGTGAAAACCCAGGAGGAAATGAAACAGTACTTACCTTTGACAATCTGCTTCGCACAGGCGTTGTAGACTTGCTCTTGGGTTGTGTTGGGCGGCAGCACTCTGTCAAAAACGTACGGCTTCCCTTGCTGAAAGCAGATGAAAGGAAAGGGTGGAGAAAACACATTAGGGGTTTAGGCCTAAAAAGCACTAATATTAGCAGTTAGTTCAAGGCTCACTAAATCACCAACCCACTCTTTAAGGTAGTCCTCTCCCTCACCACTGAACCTTCCCAGCACGAGCCACATGTACAATGTGTGTATGGATGCTGCACGTCAGGGACCTGAAAGCACAAATTCTTACATCTGAGACATGTTTCCTGGATGTTTATAAAGGTAGACAATTCATTCCTTTGAATATATTTATTGAGGATTTACTCTGAACTAGATGCAGATTTGTGAGCTGTTCCATCAAGTGGAGCTGATGGCTGATGGACAAGAAGCAGATATAAGAAAATACAAAGTACCTAGGTAAGGAGTAAGGTGACAGAGATGAGAGCTTGGCCACAGAAGTCTCAGTTCAGGGGATCACGAACCATCCAGAGAGATGGATATTGGGAAGTGCTGTGGAGGAACATTCTAGGCATGGGTTGAGTAGACAGCAAAGGGTCTGGTTGATTCAGGAAACAAGAGTGAACCACAAGCCGGGTTAGCAAGAAAACCAGGAGCCATGTTGGGTAGGTAGTGGAGGCCAGATAAGTAAACAAGTAAAACCTGCCCATGTTGTATCTGCGGGAGAGACGGCAGGGTCAGATTTAAGAAGCCATTCTCAGTAGACAGACAGCAGTGCTCTAGTCCCACAGAATCTGTTTTCAGTTTCCTTGCCACACAGAAGCAATGTCTAAACCAGATTGGGGCTTCCAAAACAAAGGAGCCCTTCTCTGCACTGGAACAAGAAATTTGGGGGAGGGTGGTTGTCCAAGAGTTTGGTTGGCAGCTGCATATGTAAAATTCAAAGAAACTGCCATTTCAGGGGAGGGCAGGAGCTCTGCCGCAGCACCAGACAGATCCTGCTGCCTGTCATTCACTGTTCAATAAGGACTCATGGATATCTCGGTGCCAGGCACAGCACTGAACACTGTGGGTGAGTGCGTAAGACATGGGTCCAAACTACAGTTTCCTCTGTCAACAGTGGCCAGGCAAATCAGCAACTGTCCTTTAACAGCCTGATCCACAAATCACAAAGAGAAGGGCAGAGGACAAGAGAGGAGAGAGGACGACTAGAAACCACACCGCCTATGAGTCAAGGATAGACTGGCTCCTTGAAGAGACAACTGCTCTTCAGAGCTCCAAGAACAAGGCTTGTTAGTTTCTACAACCTTCACCAAGGAAGCACAAAGCCGTCAGATAGGCTTAATGGTCACTCCCTCATCACCGCAGGCCCAGGCAACTGGAGGTGAAATCCTAGCTTTAGGCCTTATTCTTGAGCTTAGTCTTTGAAAACAAAATTGAGCTAGCCAGGTAAACAAGTAACTTCTAATTTGACCTTAGGAAAATGGAGAATTTTTAGAAGACATAAAGGGGGGGGGGAGGATTGCTTTATAGACAGAGGCAGAACTGCAGCCATTTTGATAAAAATTATGAAAATGGATCATTCTCTTACTCTTTTTAAAATCCTACTTTTTTAAAAAAATTATTTACTAATTTTTTATGTGCACTGGTGTTTTGCTTGCATGCATGTCTGTGTGAGGGTGTCAATCCTCTGGAGATGGAGATACACACAGTTGTGAGCTACATGTGGGTGCTGGGAATTGAACCCAGGTCCTCTGAAAGAGTAGTCACTGCTCTTAGCCACTGAGCCATCTCTCCAGTCCCCCATTTTCTTACATTTTATTCACAGTTTTGTACCCTTTGGTTAATGAACCAGGCATTTATTTGGTTGGACAACTAAAATTTATTCCTCACCATAATACTCGTCTAACTGTCTTCCTAGTTCTATCTATTTTCACATGCAACCAAATATCAGGGGCTAGAGAGATTCTGTTTGGTTAAGAGTGAGTATCACTCTTACAGGGTACCCAAGTTCAGTTCCAAGCACCCATGTCAGGAGCTTACAACTGTCTGAAACTCCAGCTTCCTGGGATCTAAGACCCTCTTATATACAAAGCCACATATACAAACACACAAACACAATTTAAGCGATAAAAAAAAAAAGTCCTTAAAAATTTCCAACCAATACCAGGGAAGTATGAAGTAAAATTAAACGGTAACAGAGGACAGAGGGTGTATCTAAGTGGCAGAGCTCTTGCCTAGCACGCATGAAGACCTGGGCTCCACCTCATGTACTTAAAAAAACAGAAGAATAAGTTAAGTGAGATAGATAGATAATAAGATATTAATACCAGTTGCCAAATATGTATGGACTGGACATTGGGAATGTATGTTATATCTTATAATTTTCATAGTTGTGGCCTAATTATTCTTATTGTTTTGTATTGTATTTATTGTTATAAGAAAAAGAGCTGTTTATTGGACTAAACCAGGGAACTGTTAGGGGGGAAAAGATATACCTTAAATTTAAAAAAAAAAAAGCAGATAGGAGGATGAAGGGGAAGAGGGTAGGAGGATGGGACTTGGGAGGGGGAGGAGGAGGGATTATGATTGAGATGTAACTTGAAGAAATAAATAAATGTAAAAAAAATGAAGAGAAACATTTATAGAATTTGCCTAAGTCATCCACTGAACCCTCTGGAAATGTAAAACAAATTCACTATATCTCCAAACTTAGAGAGAATACCAGTGTGGCTGTGTTGTCCACAACACAACCCTCCTTTCAGTTTTAGAGAAAATATATTTAATACAGCAGGAAAATCGACCTACTGAATGATGGTGTACAAATTAGACAGATAGGACACCCTAGGGTTGCCTTCAAGACTAAATGTTTGCTATAATGCAGTATATTTTCCTTTAAGAGAGGTAGAAGACAAGAATTCAACATTCCTCTTTAAAAATAATATCAATTACCAATCATCAATTGACAAACAACATGATACTTTCAAATGACCTAAAGTTAAATCCCTCAAAGCAACTGCCTTCAAGATTTTGTGGCTGGGCTGACACTGTGAAAAGATGGAACTCTGAAAACAATTTGTTACAGGACCCATCTTGTCAGAATGCGCACATTAGTTTAAAATGTAAGCACTTCAGTGTCCTTCAGGTAGTCAGCTACTTATACAGGCTTTTGTCTTCAAATGAACCTTAAAATATTAAAAGGGAAAGAGGTTAGAATTGTTGCTGAACATTTTCAGAGAACTGACTTGTAGCAATTGTATATACAATCGCTCCCTCCTCTTTCCAGTCTTTCCCTCACCCCTCTCCTTCCTCCTCGAACCTTGCTCCACATTTTAATAATAAGAATATCTTGCAAATCCTGATCAAAACAGGAGCAAAGGCCTATCCCCAAATTCCCTAAGGAGACAAGAGTCTAATATTTCTGATTCTTCTATGGCTAAGGAGTCTGTAGGCGGGCAATGGGCCCACTTGCTCTACCGTTTGCAATTACAGGACAAAATTCAAATAACATTGCTGTGTAGGTGAAGGATACTGGTACTTGGCCTGGATGGGACCACCATTCACCAGCCTCCAAAGGAACTTTTCCTCCTAGGTGTCCTCTCAGCACATGGCCTCTCCAGCCTCCCTGACCACACATGCCACTGTCCTCTGCTAGTGTCTCTTTCAGGAGGAAATGGTAGGAACTGGCCTAGACCCAAGCGTCTTCATTGTGCTCTTGACTTTCAGGAAATTTAAATGACTATCTCATCCTGCATATAATGTTCAGGTTCAGATGCCAACCAGAGAGTTCCCCCTCTGTGGGCGACCCTTAGGCCCCCAAACTTAACTAACCAAAAGAGAACCATCACACTCTCCCTATCTGAGGGTCCCAGCAGTCACCTATATACTCACACTAATGTTTAGTGTGTACCTACAGCTTAGTGTGTACCAGCAATTCCTATCTGGGATACATCCCAGCAGTTATCAATGTGTAGTATCAACACCACACAATTCTAGCCATCAGTCTCCTACACAAGATAGCCAAAGGCCCCTAGCCAGTCACCCTGCTGTTCTTCTGCCCTGATAATCCAGTTCCATCTTTGGCCAGAGTGAATATTCCAAAACTAAGATGACATCACTTCCCCACTCGATGTTCTCTTCTGGCTCTTATTACACACATACTAGACTCCTTGCCCAGAGCTGCCTAGACTCTCCCCTCTCACTACAGTATGACCCAGGGTAACCTGCACCCTGTTCGTTCCCTTCCCAATGTTTTTGTTATTAACCTTTCTTCCCCTTAGAATTCTTAGTTCAAACCTGCATTTTGCCACCCCTTATGAACTATGGTCTTAATTTGCTTTTATCTTGTTGTAATAAAACACTATGATGGACAGCAACTTGGGAGAGGAAAAAATTAATTACATCTTATGGGTGAAAAGCTCATCGTCAAGGGGAGCTAGAGCGTGAGCTCAAGCAGTAACCTAAAGGCAGGAACTGACGCAGAGGCCGTGGAGGAACACTACTCACAGGCTTGCTCCCTGTGGGTTTGCTCGGTCTGCTCTCTCATATAGTCCAAGACTACCTGCCCAGGGGTAGTACTGCCCAGGCTGGTTTGGGCCCTCCCACGTCAATCATCAGCCAAGAAAATCTTCCCAAAGACATGCTCATGGGCCAGTCTGATGGAAGCATATTCTCAGTTGAGGTTCCTTTATCTCGGGTGACTCTAGCTTGAGTCAAATTGACAAAAACTAACCAGCACATTCTTCCTATCTCATATTCTTTGTCCTTCGGGGCTTCCATGAGTCTCACTGAAGCAACCCCACTCCGCACTGGCATAACTATCACATGAAGAAGATTTGTATGTTTCATGACAACGAGTATAGTACCTACCTCCAACCAATCAAACCTCCACTTGCAATGAAAGCATTTATCCAGCTGAAATAGAAGTTGCAAATCCTAAGCAGGTAGGCAAACCCACCAAACCTCATGAAAGGAATCTGGATGACACCCTCCACACTCATTACTACCAATAATGAAGCTTGCCAGCATTGTCAGGAAATCTTTGTGCACAGCAGTGCAATTGCACACGGGAGCAGAATACTAAAATGAATGACCTACCAGGGTCATATATGAAAAATAATAGCAGATGGTCCTTACACTTCCCTGGTTAAAATTAAAAACAAGAATCATGCCACCACAATTCTTAACAAGTTGTTGAGAGCAAAATGTCTGTGAACCATATGGCCTGCCTATTAATACATCTGACCTGTTACCCAACAACTGTTCCCCTGCCTGCAAGGAACTCAACAGCGAAAGACAAAGGAAAGCAGAAGGTCCAGGCATGTTTGCAGGATGAGTACCAAGAGGGACACTGAGGAATGAGGAACATAAAATTAATTGTTCTCATAAATAAATTATTAAGAAGTAATCCAAGAACAATTTTAATGGCTGACCAGGAGTTGTAAGCAAAGGCGACCATAATTCGAATATTTTTTTCTTTTCCTGTCTTCATTAAGAGGGACAAAAAGAGGATAAAAACTAAGAGAAAGACTACCATTTTCATTGGAGAGTCGTTGGTTGCTGAGAGCAACTGTTAGTCATGCATGTTTGGATGACTGCATTCCTGAAAGCGCAGGAAGAGGGCACAGGAGACTTGAACTCTTTCAGTCTCAGCTGGCCTGCTCACTGCTGACTGTCCAGGCCAAAGCACCCATTTATACTTCATCCCACTCCTCATGGTAACTTTATGAGACAGTACCATCCCTGTGTCATGTTTTCAGCTCTATGTTTTGTAGAAATACTGTTGGGACTTTGATTTACAGCACTCTTCCCTTACACGCCGCTATCTTCCTGAGAGATTTACAAAAAAATTTTTTTTTGAAAAGCAGAAGAAACCAAGCAAGTATGTTCTAAGATTAAGAGGAAATAACTTGACTAATGTGGTCACAAAAGACAAAGGACAATTAGTTCTTATGCATAGACAAGGTACTGAGTCGCAGCCAGAGGAAAGAATTTGGTATCTGGGAAGAAGTCAGAAATGCCAAGATAGCTAGTACGCATGCTTATGGCAAGCACTTTTGTCAACAGAAGAAAGGAAGACAGACAAACTGAGCCTCATCACAGGTAAGGAAAAGACAGGTGTAGGCTTCATATGAGATGAGGAGAAAATATTAAGAAACATTCTGGAATTGTTCAATGCCCAAAGGTCCTTCACAAGACATGGGGGGAGAGCGGCTAGGTAGGCAAACAGCACATCCCTGCGGTCCAGGCTCCGGGCTGCTACCTAGAACACTAAAATCTCAGCTTTGAATCACTCACACTCTGCAAATCAAGGAGACAAAGGGCATGAGTCTCTCTGGTCCTTTCCTAAAATATCTCCATGTTTTTTTCCCAGTCCATTCTAGATTATTTCCGAGTACACACAGTTAATTAGGCCAATGAACAAAGAGCAGGTGCTGTAGCAGCTTCACTCCAGCCAAACATGTATGGCAGCCATTCGACGTGCTTGCAGTAACAATGCCTGTCTCCACCAGCCTGCACACGACTCAGCCAGCAACATCCTTTCAGTGTGCAGCATCAACTTGAAGCCCACCTCCCTAGAGAATGAAGCCTGGCACTGTCCCCCCACCCCGAACAAGACAGGCAAGGCACCTGACTAAGGCAGCCCTGTCACTTTGTAAGCTAGTGTCTGGCCTCCAAAGCACTTTCTTCCTGTGGTAAGCAAGTGAGAGGACAGGGGCACATGCTTCATGAAGTTGTATGGGTTTGTTTTTAATCCAAGGACTCTGAAGATACCCAAGGTCAGGACATCAGTAAAGCATCATATTTGCCAGCACAAGGACAAATTAAACAAGGGCTTTCGTAACAATCTGAAAGAATGTTTCCTAAACATTAGCTAAGAAGCCCAAGTCCTTGGGCTTGTGTTGATGCCCACATTTTACCAACATGAATATATTCATCAGAAACATCAGAGGTTGACTGTTAAAATAGAACTGATACACAACAAACTTCACCCCATTGTGCAATTCAGTGCAGTGAACCCACAAGTCCTGCATCATCATCTATTTCCAGAGCCTTCCTATCACCCTCAGAAGAATCCCTTATTAGATTAGCAGTCTGTCTCCTTCCCCAAACTCTCCCTTGTTCTAGGCAACCACTTATCTGCCTCCAGACTACACAGAACTGCCTATTTCAGGTATTTCCTGTAAATGGTGTCATAGTGTATGGTCTTCTGATCACTTTCCCTCACCTAGTATGTTTCAAGTTCCATCTACAGTGTATCATGGCTTAACTTCAAGACTAAATAATATCCCACTGATTGGATATATAGTATTTTATGTGCTATTCATTAACTGATGGGACTGCTGTGTTGCTTCTACTTTGGGGTTATTATGAACATTCACATACAAGGTTTTATGGGAACACATGTTCCCTTTGGAATGTATCTAGTAGTGGACTTGCTGGGCCATATAATAACTCTACATTTAAGTTTAACTTTCAGGAACTGGCTAATTATTTTCTAAAGTGACTGAGTCATTTATCATTCCCACCAGCAATGTATGCAGGCTCCAGGGTCCCTATTTCCTTGCTAACACTTTCTGCAGTCTATCTTCTTTACTATCATTATCCTACAATGTGGAGCCAGCTGAAGCCATGAGTCAGGCTTCCTGTAAGGACCAAACACAATGGTGCAAATAGAGGACCTGCCACAGCGCCCGGTGCTTTAGAAGGTGCGCAGGATGGGACCAGTGTTATTCTCGACTGCAAGGCTTGAGGTCTGAGGATCAGCCTATACCAAGAACTTAAATTGCACCAAACCTCCCAAGCCATGAGCCTTCAAACAAGAGATGTAGAAGTGCCTCAATGCTCAATGCACCTGCTCAGAACTTGGTACCCTGTTGCCCTCATGATAGGCAAATGTGGAATCACATCATGGTCTCCCCTGATCCCACAGGTCTGTGACTCCAGAGCTCAGCTATGAAGAATGAGGAGGGGACACATATACAAAACAGTGGCTTTTTTCCCCCAGAACAATTGTCTGCCTTCTTTCAGAATAATGCCATGGTCAGTCACAAAGCCCATGCAGGACAGGTAAGGAAATGGGTCTGATTTAGGTGCTCATAGACTGTAACTGCACTACTACAGCTTTGGGGCCTTCGAGAGACATGAGTGACATGCCCACTACCAATGTGAAGCAGAGTTCTTGGAACCTCACTCACCTCTCAATCTTTGCAAAGTGGCCTGACCTTCCACTGCCAGCTCCTGCATCCCTTGGCGTGTTGGATGTGCTGACTGCTAGCACCCTCTGAGCACTCACAGGCCAGAGGGGCTGTCTAGTCCTCTGCCAATGACAGATAAAACCTGAGGGTCAATACTTTAGCTGTCTGGCCCAGGAATAGTGAAAGGGAATCACTGGGCAGGTATTCCATCTGGCCCCTGGAGTTCCATTTTTTCATGGTAGCAACTCCAGGGACACAACACCCTGGCATCCTTTGCTCCCTGCCTCCCTTCCCTCTTCAGTGTTTCTCGGGTTCACCTCTTAAAGTAATCTGCACTTTACTCCGGTCTCAACCTCTGCCTCTAGAGAACCCTGAGAAAGGTAAAACCTCAGACATTTTTATGTCTCCTTTATGTCTTTTATTCATTCACTAGGTGCAAAGGAAGTCCGGATTGGTAAAAATCACTGTCAAACACATGGCCATTACGCAGAGTGCACAGGCAAGGTTAGAGAGTGAGCAGGGTGGGGAATGCAAACTCAAATTATTGCTACCACTCGGCAAGCTAATCCCGTGCAATGGCATGTGCCTAATCCAGTGCTTCAGCCAAGAGGCTGAAGCGAGATCACTTGAACCCAAGAGTACAGGGCCAGCTGGGAACACAGCAAGACATTGTCCCAAGAAAAAAAAAATTAATGAGCTTTACCTGGTGGGTGCGGGAGGGGGGGGGGGGGGGGCGGACGTGCCTTTTCCTTCATACAGGTAATGGTCACCTGCCAAGATGAAGACACGTAGGGCCATACTTGTCCAGAGAATCGCTCAGCCCTAATTCATACAAAAGTGCTTACTAGCTTCTGAAGATCCTGGGCTAACATGATACTTTGTACATAACAGTCTGGGGCAGGTATCCAATGAACTTGGGCACGAGGGAGGCTAGAAGTGGGTGTTAGGACCCCATTATATGTGCTATATCTCTTCTCCCTTGTGTCAGAAATTCTACATTCTCTTTCTCCCACTCCTACATTTTAATAATCCTAGGGGCTCCCTGTCCCTTTATCTCGCTTTACGAAGGGGAACCCTGCACATTAGGGCAAACTCCGTGTACCTGGTAGTGACCAGCAGCTAGCTCTTCCTGTCCTTGTCATACTCTCCCCAAGGCCCACAGGTCACTAGCTGCTAACAATGAGACTCTAAAGCCAGGGTAACTCCTCCACTCCAGCTGCCTACTCTCATTTCCACTTCCCTGCCTGTACCAGGATGGTGCTGTGAGTGGGGCTAGAAACACGAGCCACAGAGCACCCATACTGCTGCCCCTCCCCACGCTGGCTCTGTGCCCTTAGGAAGGTGGCTGGTGCCCACGTCGGCTGAAGCCAAGGAGAGCCAATAATGAAGCAGACGTCCACAAGGAAGTGCCTGGCTCCCCGTGGAGTTGCCAAGGCAATGCCAACCACTTCACAGATCGAAAAGGAACAAAAGCAACACACAAGAATGGATCTTGTAAGCCTTCTTCCTGCAGGAAACCAGGCTGCAATTCTCTCTGTTCTGCCAAAATCCCTGCTGTGTGGACACAGGCACTGTCAAGATCGCAGACAGCTATGAAAAAAAAAATATTCTGGAAGTCATACTGCCAGAGCGATAATAAAGAAATTCAGAATTATCGCCTGGGTAGCAGGAGAATGGAAACAGAAGTCTGACTTCTTTTAAGAGGAATAATGGGAATTGTTTCAAAAACACAGTGAGTTTTCACTTCCAATCAAAGCAAAAGGCACTCCTTCCTAAGCTCCTGTGCTCTATCTAACCTGCCAGAATGCAGAAGAGAGCAGACAAGGTCTGCATGGCCACTTCTTCCCCTAGAAGCTTGCTCCTCTCGGTCTCGTGACCCAAGACACTCACCTATGTTTTCCATCTTCTTCCTCCCTGAAAATGATAAATCTCTGTAGTAACGGAAGACAGGTGTCCCTAATCTTCTCGAAAGTGGCTTCAGCCTCAGGTACATGCAGCTCCAGAGAAGGTGAACCTCAAGACTGCCACTGTCCACTGAGAATGCACACTCAGAGGAGACAGAAGCCTCTGCTATGGCTAACTCAGGACATCTGGCACCAAATCAAGTCTGAGGAAAAACATGAAATTTTCCTCAACGAGAAGGTAGAAAAATTTTTCACTGAAGGTAAAATGGAGAAATTATTTTTGCCAGATTGACAGCCACAGAGGCAATGTGGGCCTTCCTCTTGGGGCATGGTGCCCTAGCAGCAGCTGCCAGGACACAGCTACATGTGCTCAGGTCAGACCTCCTTCCTCCCAGGTAGGCTGAGACCTGTGGTGGCACCAACACCAAAGCCACATGACGGCACATGTGACATTTGATCCGAGAACTTCTGCCCAGACCGTCACCTGACTAGCTCAGCAACTCACACCAGAGTGTGTAGAGGTAGCATTTTACTTATTTTCTCACTGATGGGAAACAACGTAATTACAATTATCTGACACACTGGATGACAAATTTACTTTCATGGTATGTTCGGTGCCTCGTTTCTGTTTGCTCTTCAGAAGTACGGTGCGGAAACATCAGCCTCCCTTTCAGAGAAAAGGAAACGGCTTCCATGTGTGGAAGGCAGCAATGTGAGCTTCCATGAGCACCAGAATTCTGGTTCACTGCCAACCCTTCCACCCATACGACCATACTGGATCTTGTCATTTCTCCTCCAGGAACACATATATCCTCAACTACAGATTTGCTAAGGACTTCACTTCTGACCAAATCTGTGACCTTAGACAACTTACCAATATTTTCCAGGCCCCCTTCTCTATAGAACATGAACATTCCTCTGGCTCTAGCATGCTATAATAATAGAACATGTCATATTCAGAACACGACATGACACAACTCAGAATGCAATAGCCTGCTCTTCCCTATTAAGATAACTTCATAAATTGCAGGAAAAGTCTCCCATGAAGAAGACATGATGACACCAACTCCGTAGGCTCGGGCAGCTCTGTCTTAATGGCACTGGCGCATACACACACACACACACACACACAGTATTCAGGACATCTGTAGCTAACAGCATTTAGAATGGAGGGGCTGGATGTGGACAGTACGAAGCTTAAGATATTCTAGTCCAGTGAGATGTCATCCCTGCTCAGCAGACAGATAGGACATGTGGCTCTTAGTGCAGTGGTGCAATGCCCAACCAACAGATAAAGTACTCAAAGCCCCTCTCTCTGAAAAAAAAAAATGTCTATTAACAAAAACTGGTGTCCATGATTTCAGCCACAATTTTCTAGTCCAAGAAGTCTGAGTGCTGTCACGTGTAGGAAGATCTCCAGCTCTTTACCTTTTAAATGATTTGACTTTTTACTTGGTGGCAGAGGCACCTCATTTTTCAGTGCTTAACGTACTAGAAAGACTAGGTGGGCACACTCAAGCGACTGTGAAATTCAAGTCCTCCCAACAGTCCTCTACCTCATATGCCTCCATTTTGAACCCGGACTGTGCTCCTTGAACCACTAGTGGGTTAGTAAACAACCTATCGTGGAGATCAGTCTTCCGCCAGGAGAGGCAACTCACGCATCAGATTCATTAGCTAACTAAGAGAAACAAACTGTTCTCTTCTGAGCTCCAGCCAGCCTGTGGAAACCCCTGTCTCCTGGCATGCCAGATACTGCGTGGGCCAGCTCAGCATCTTTCCTCTGACCTCCCTACCTCAGTCACTCATTCTCCCTCCTGCCAATCCAAGGGCCATCATGTCATCAAGCCCCCTCTCATTCTGCACCCCCTGCTTTGTCCTCTCTGCCCTGGGGGTGCTTTAAAGGAAACCTGTGGCTTCAGACTTAAGTCTCACAGAGAAGACACAACACTCCACCTCCAACTCAGAGCTTGAGACCTCTGCTGTTGTCAAACAAAACCGAATCCAATTGAATGCCACACCTGCCCTAAACAACATAACACACAGTTGACCTCTGTAACTTAAGGCTCTGCACTTACACAGCCAACCAACCATATTTGAAATATTTCTTAATTGCCTCTGTGCTACCAATTTTCCTTGCCATTACTATCTGCACAATGTGGCATAGCAACAATTTATACAATGTTTACATTTTATTATGTAAGTGATCTGGAGATGATTTAAAGAGTAGGAGATATATGTAGGCTGTATGCAAACACTATGTGATTTCACATAGAGACTCAAGGATCTAGGAGGTTTGAAGTCCAAAAGGTACCCCGAAGCCAGTCCTGCACAGATGCTGATGGTCAGCTGTAGGATGAAGAGAGAGCTCACATGTCTCTCCTCCTCTGCCTCCTCCTCCTCCTCTTTCTATCCCTATCCCTAGTCATCTAGGCTGGCAAGCTTAGGGCTATCTACTCCACATCAGGGTCAGAATGGTTCTTCACACCCCTGATCTCTCTTGTCTTACTTCTCAGCTATTCTTACCACATTTTGGCAAAACTCCTGCAAGAGCCTTCTAAATGATCATCTAGTTGTTCTTCCCTTCAGTACATCTCTGCATCCTTTCCCAAATATATCTTCCTTGGCCAAAGTCCTTTAAAAAGATGCTCAGCAATTTGCTAGGATGTCTACTGTGTACCGCCCCACAGCCCAGGGAGATACTGTTCACTCCTTGCCAGGTGGGCCCTTTCCCAGCAAACACTCTGGCGATGTGCTTACAACTTCCCTACTGCCACCCTACTGCTTGCATCATTCCCTCTAATTTGAATGCCATCTAATAGCCTGATTGTGTTTTCTGTCAGAATACTGCCCACCCTTTAGACTCATGCCAAACATTCTCTTTTCCAACATAAGGATAAAGTCTTTTCTTGAGACTCTCTGTCCCTCCCTCTTCCTCTTCTTAGAAGCCAGTGGGGTGACCTCCAGAACTCTTGTCACTTGTTCACGTAACAAGTTCCCTCTCTCTCTGTCTTTTGAGCCTCCACAGCAGTCCTCCTCCAGGGAGTCTCTGATCACAGTCTACTTCAGACAGCAGGCATCTGGAAGCATCATGTCATCGTAGAAAGAAAGCAGGATTCCAGGGTTAGAGCGCAGGGTAAGACAGGGCTGACGCATTTTATCAAGCATGCCAGTTCCTGTGCTGTGTACATTTCTAAGTAACCACACTTTCATGTAATTGCTACTCTGAATTTTACAGGGAACAGGGTTAGATTCAGAAGTGCTTGGCTTGCACAGGGTCAAAAGCCTGAATCATTTGCTTCATATGTTGGTTGTGAGAACATGTAAACAAGGGACAGTCTAAAGGGACCCTCTAGTTGTCCTCACTTTTAAGTGACTTTTAAAACCACTAATCCTGGAGGTCATGCAGCTGAATGGTATATTATTTGTCTCCCATTAGCTTTGCTCCAGACAACACTTTGGGTGTTTGGGTTGTGATGGTAGCTGTTGCTTGGGTTACTTTTCAGAAATTCAAAGGCCCCTTTTGTTGAAAACACTGACTCTTCATTTAGGTCTGCATAGGTATCCAGTGGATAAGTGAAATAGAACTAATGATGCCAAGATGAAGAAAACAGAGATATCGCCAAGTAGAGGCACCATGACCTGGTAACTGTGAGTAAACCAACTGCCCTGCTTCCCAATGTCCCACTCCAGGCCATCACAACAGCATGTAGAGGCCCAGTTACCAGTCACCAGTCTTCCTCAGACTAAAAGCCTGTCCTTCTTTTGCCTGAGGATCAAAGAACCTGGGACTTATGCTAGGTTAAGGTGCTTCTTTCCCGATGTTACTCCATCACCTTACTTTACTAGCATTCCAAGGAAATCCTTTTTCCCATGTTCCAACAACTTACCCAAAACTCATCAGGCCCCTATCATAATGGTAAACAGAGCAGTTTGCATTCAGTAATAAACCAACTTTTAATAGGCATATAAAAAAACTGTAGAAGTTGCAACGCATGTTACAAACATCACAATTTTTAGTGTCTAAATATTCATTACAGATCTTTAAATAATATAGTCATTTCAAAATGTCACTCCAAAATACTGCCAACATAAAGTCTATGTGCCAAAAGCAGACATCCATCTTGAATGACCATATCAAATAGCAAAGCTCCAACTGAGTATTAAACTTAACCCGTCTTAAGACATGGAAATCAGAGGTCTGAAATAATATTTATCTTTGGCACAGTAGAGCAAGGGGGAGAGGCAAGAAAGTCAGATCTCAAGCTCACAACTTCTCAAAGACTCATGACCACAAAGATCCAATCCACTGTGTCTCAATTCAGCATTTCTGCATGGACAACTGTCATAGGGAATCTCTGCCATGCTGTGACTTGTGGTTCAAAAGGCTGTGACGGCAAAGCCGAGGCCTGAGGGCTTACCTCCCTCTGGGGAATCAAGGGCAGAGTGCTCTGGGTAGAGGTAGCCTGAAAAGGAGACTCACTTAAGGAGCATCTGATCTGCTGGAACGTGAGCCACTCCATCCAGAGAAAGCAAGGCACAAGATGGTAGGAGACAGGTGGGGAGTTCAGGGAGCAGTGCTGGGAAGCCCAAGTACATTCTTCTGTGGTATTTCTTTAAGCAAAGAAATGGCCTATTCTGGTTTCTGTCTTCCCACTCTGTGGAGGCCTGCTGCTTAGGAATATAAACTATAAAATAAAATCATTGTTAAGACCACTGAGGAAGCAAGAGTAGACATCCTGAAAGAGCTGGGCAGCTTGGCAATGAAGATGAAAGGGACTGAGTTGGGAGGAAGGCAACAAGGCAGACATGGACAACAAAGAACCAAGTTATCAGCTCTTGTAGAAACTAGGACTCTAATGTACTGGTCACTATGTCGAGCCATAGGTCACATATCATTTCCAGCATTGGTGCCGACTGGGCCAAGAAAGACTGTCCATCTTAATCTCACAATATTCTTTAGAGATTGCCCTTCCTCTTTCTGCCCTCCAGTTCAAGTGTGTCAGCTGGAAACAAGGGAGAGAGAGAACCCAGGGATGCCACAGGCTGCCAGCTTACATTCCTACAGCAACAAAACGCATGTCACCACCTGTGACATGACAGGGACAGCAGGTCAACTTTCAGCGGGTTCAATGAGTAGGTGGCAGGTCCACACCCAGTCCAGTCTCTTTGACTCCAACGCCCATATTCCTTCAGCTACAGTATGTTCAAACTGTGGAGAGCTCTCTGTAGGGAGAGTGACCTTCACAGTGGCCAGGGCAGCTACCTGCTGCCCAATGCACTCCTTATACTAGTCTGGATGCAGCCCTTAACTCAGTCTCTCCCATTTTGTTTGGCAAATTTTTCTTGGTACAAGTATCTTTTTTTGTTTAATATGTAGGTATTGATGCTCCCTGGTCAGGCCACCTGCTAGATCCTAGGAAGCCAAGAGTGAGAGGAGGCAGTTCCCAAGTACCAAGTGTTCAGGGTCTGATGAGGAAGGCAAAGAAGCAAAAAGTAGGAGAAGCATGCACTTCAGTGTTCTACAAAGAGGTGAAAATTCAGACAGTATTTTTAAGGACTTCACTGCTTTTGTGCCACACTGGCCTCATTATGTAGATAACTTCACAGATTCGTTCCATTGTATCATTCTGTAATAGTGCTGTCTAATGAAAAAAGGTGTCAGTTTAAGAAATGTGAAGTCTCACATGAAGTAAGTCTTCTATTTTAAGGAATCATTCAGAATGCTGGAAATTCTGCTCAGCACCTCCCTCCAGGGGCAGTTACAATGGAGGCTATGCATAGAGCAGGGAACGAGAGGAATGGAGAAGTTTAAACAGCTTTGGAATCTAGCATGAGTAGAGTGTGTCACAAGCTCACAGAATCCTCTAATGGTCCCACAGAATAGATATTAGGATGCCCACTTAAGGGTGAGAGAAACTGAGGCTTGGGTGGCTGCACAACTTGTATAAGGCTATTACCTAATTACATGTGGGATGGGACACTCTGTTCTTACCTCTTCTATTCGGCTAGGGCAGGATGACTCTTTAAGGTGACGAAAGGGTTAGAAGTCACAAGCAGGGTACATGGGTTCAACTTTGCTGTGTGTGGAGCTGAGCCATTTTGTAGGGTAGTTGGTGCCCATTCAGGATATTTTAAAGTTAAACTGTGATCACTGCTCTCCGTTTCCCCAATGGTAATAGAAAAGGTCTTCATTATCCACCTGACTGATGAGGAGAGGATAAAGAGTGTCCAGACAGTGGGGTCTTAGGGGACCCAAGAGAACTGTGGTATCTTTAACTGCTCATCAACCGTAAACTTAGCCTCTTCTGACTTCTCCATCACACAGCCCACCTGCCTCAATGCCTTTTTTCTGGTGTTTTTCCTTCCTGAGAATACATCTTGTCCATGGTTGGATGGCAACTCCCTGCACAGAGGCCGGTAGGACTTTCTTTCTACCTAGTCTATGCCCGATGAAGTTACCGGAACATGAATGTGGATAACACTTCTCTGACTGTCACATGGGCTGCCTGGAAACATCTACGTCCACCCCTGGTGAGCCTGCGGATGCTTGTTCCAGATCAGCTCCATATCTGTGATTGTGGACAGCACCATAAAAGCTGTTGATGTCAACAGTGGCAGCAGAGACTGAGCAGGCTGGGGAGATCTGAGACTGAAAGAATGAGTTTTTACTCCAACAGCGCCTCCCAGTCTGCAAATGACAGGTGAACAAATACACATTGATCTTAACTCGAGAGAGCCTGCTGACCCACTCACTACACATGTCCTGGTGAAGCAAAGTGGCAGTGTTGTCCCCTGCCTTCTCTGACTGGCAGTTCCTCAGAGGTCCCTCTCCTCCCTGCTTTCATCAGTCTTCCACTGATGTCATGGGCCTTCGTCTGAGGTCAAGAAGCCCCAGATTTGGAACCACACATGGAAACCACCCCACCCAGAACACCCATCAATTCATTCCAAATGACACTACTCCCACACACGTGGAAGAAAACAACACAGGAATGTGAACACACAGCAAGCTAGACAATAAGAGACCTTATGTTCCTGGGTTAAGATCAAAGCTTGGAGCCTGTCATGCTGCGAGCTGGGTCAGTTCCCTATTTTCAGTTCACACCAGGGTGCCTTAATGTCACTGTGTCTTTCACAACCTCCAAGGTGAAACCCCCAATACAACAGTGGCAGTCACCCGGCCACTTAAACAAGTAGATCATTCCTGTGACACAGATTACTGATCAGCTGCAGTAAAGGACAAACTCTCTGAAGCAACAGTGGGAAGTTTTAAACTGATGCTCCTGAACGGTCTACAAAGACGGGGCTTTCCTCAAAGCCTCACAGCTACCTCTAGCAACAGGGTTCTCTAGCAATCCAGCAACCCCAACCCAGCAACCCGCAGTGTGCTGAGTGACTCCTTGGGAGAGACCTGTCAGTTAAAGACTCTCCCTCCCTGGGGACTCCCAAATGATCAGTGGGTACGTGCTTGGATTCCCTAGTCTCTCACAGCCATCTGTATCCCTCCAGTCCCTCATCCACAATCTCCACTCTTACTTTCTGCTGATTTCTTTAACATCAAGAACTAGCTAAAAGTTACTTGCAGAATTTACTAGCAAAAGAGGTGTCCTGCCACTCTCCACGCTGGCCTCAGAGAAGGCTCCATCCTTCTGTACTCTGCCCTGGGTGACCCTGTCCTCCTCCCTCCTTACCTCTGAACTCTCCCTGGCCTCAGGTGCACATATTTTCACCAGCTCCTTCTCAGTTACCTAAAAGTGCACACAGTTCTGTAGCTCTAATCAACAGAAACTTCCCATGGGCCTCTGCGTCATCATCACACACTCCAGATCCTTCCTGTAAGCCAGTGGTTCTCAACACTCCTAATGTTGTGAACTTTTAGTACAGTTCTTCATATTGTGATGACCCCAAACCACTAAATTATCTTGCTGCTACCTCATAAATGTAACCTTGCTACTGCTACGAATCATAATGTAAATAACTGTGTTTCCCAATGGTCTGAGGTGACCCCTGTGACACGGTCACTCACCACCCCTCCCCCATAGGGGTCACAACCCACAGGCTGAGAACCCACTTTAAGCAGCATCCCACTAGGTCTGGCCTTTGCTAAACTGACAGCAGAAAATCCAAAAGCAGCATCCTCTCCTCTGTCTTCCTCTATTGCCCTCTTTACCACAGACAACCACTGCCACCTCGCTCTTCTGCTACAACTTCCCTTGTGCATTTCATGCTCTTTAATTTACACTCTGTGTAAACACTAACCTCCCCTGCAGCTAACAGCTTTCTGTCGCTTTCTAACTACCTAAACTGATGTTACCTAACTCAGGCTTATCTGTGGCACCTTCATAATTTTTCTGTAACCACATACAGTTTATTCTACATTTCACTTAATATTTCTTAAATCAAATTATTTTTCCTTAAATATATTGCCAATGGAAGTTTTATATTATTATCACAAGCAAAAATAATTACATGCTACAATGGGAGACAATTAAAGACAGATGCAATGTACTGCCCCTAGAGACATTGCAGACATGGCTGCTGTATCACATGTCTGTCAGTAGGTGGCAGAGAAGACAGAGGCTATGTCTACGTTCAGTATTCTGACCTATGAACATCTGAATCAATAGTAACCTAACATTCCTGGAAAAAAGCAAGCCAGAGATCAACACAAGTTCAGCACCATGGAGCCCAGACAGGGAGCTAGCCTGTGAAGACCACCAGTCCAGCACCAGATAAGCCCAAGATGGACCCTCAGGACAAGATGCAAGCCAAAGACTAGAAGAAACCTTCCTGACCCTGGATATGGGGATTGTGGGTGAGCCAGCCCCAAGGATGTGAGTGTGGAAGAGCCAGTCCTGCCTTTTGTCTGCTCTGTGGTGGTGTTGCTGAGGGAGAGATCCCTCCGCTCCCTTTTGCCCTCATCACCAGTGGCAGACAGGAGATCTGGCCCTGATGGGGTCATGAGAGCAGGAGTGGTGTTCCTGCCCCTCACATGCTACAACCCTTAGGAAAGCAGGACCTGCACCTCACCTGAGCAGTACAGTACAGCTAGCCCTGGATGTGGGGGTTGTGGGTGAGCCACCCATGAGGGTATAAATGTGGGAGAGCCAGTCCTGTCTTGTGTATGCTTTTTGGTGGTGTTGGCAAGGGAGAGATCCTCTCCACTTTCTGATGCCCTCAACATGCATAGCAGACAGGAGAGTTGGCCCTGATGGAGTCATGAGAGCAGGAGAGCTAGCCCAGCCCCTAACCTGCTGCAGTACTCAGGAGAGCAGGCCCTGCACTTTACCTGGGTAGCACAGTAGAACTGGCCCTGAATGTGGGGGTTGCAGGCCCAGACCCAGGGCTTTGAGTTGGCCCACCCCAACATATACCCCATAGATGAACTACTGAAATGCATGGAAAGACCAGTTCCACAGACCCCAAACTGCAGGATTACTATGACACAGGACAACAACATGATATCTGAGAGGAGTCCCAGTGAGGTTCCAGTATTGACAAAACGGCAGAAGCTAGAGGCCTCTTACCAGACCAAGAAGTCATTATAATAAACATTTGCAAGCAAAAAAAAAAAAAAAAGTTTGGACAAAAGGGAATATTGTCCAACACATAGAGACACACTGAGACACACTTCAATTTCCACAATGAGATTTTTTTTTTTTTTTTTAATGTTGGGAGAGGTTTCAAGAATGAAGGGTTGGGTCTAAGGGGAGGGGGGAGATGAGAGGAAACAGGGTGCATGATGTGAAATTCACAAAATTTTAAAAAATAAACAAAGATGGATGCAATGTAAACAAAACATTGAGTGCCAGCTGCGCATCACTACTGGACAAGGACTCCAAGCATGTGACCCCTTCTTTCCTTCTGTTAAGAGGAAACTTCCGCAGGAAGGCTAAGACGGTCAGGAAGCTGAGGGTTTCTCTTTTATAGACTCGTGGGGCCTGAAAGAGAAACCATAAGGAGTCTCTCTTCCGTATGTGTTACCTAAGGTCCTACCTGTGTGCTGCTTAAAATGATCAACAACCAAGACCACAGTCCACTATGTGCCTGGGAAATCAAGTGTTTTACATTTATAATGTTTTCAATGGCTAACTGTATTTCTTAGTTCCATTTCACATGCCCTTAGAAAATGAGACTACAGACATTCACAACAAAAGAAACGATAAACACTGTAATGTCCAAAAGAGTACAGAACAACAGCAACCCACCCGGGCTGGAGCCACACATCGGGGCCGGAGCCTAGAATCTGTCCAAAACATGTCATCAGCACATTATCAACAATAATAGACTAAGACAAGATGGGGCATGCTGCCTGTAGTCACAGCAGTCAGGACGCTGGGACTAAGACCAGCCTGGGCAACATACGCATAACCTGGCCCCAAAAGTAAAAGTAGTAATAATAATAAAACAATAGGCAACATCTGAGAGATTGGCAGCCATGCACCTCACATACATACTAGCCAGGCCTCACACTATCCAACAAACAATCCAGATGTCCCTCAACCAAAGAATGGATAAAGAAAATATGATACATTTACATAATGGAATATTACTCAATTATTAAAAACAAGGACATCATGAAATTTCCAGGCAAATGGAGGAACTAGAAAAGTTCATCCTGAGTGAAGTAATCCAGACTCTGAAAGATACACATGGTATGTACTCAGCTGTAAGTGGATATTAGCCATAAAGTTCAAGATAACCATGCTACAATCCACAAACTCAAAGAAGCTAAGTAACAAGGAGGGCCCAAGGGATCCCTGAGCCTGAGAAGGGGAAATAGAATAGACATCTGATGTGGATGGAGAGAGGGAAATGGGGGGAGGGGGGGAGAGGGGAACAGGTGATGGGGAGATCAGGTGTGGGGAGAATGGGAATGGGGTTGAGAGGGCTGGGAGAGGAGAGAAACTGGTGGGAGGGCATCTCTGGGACAAGCTGGAGACCTGGGACAGGGGAGGCTCCTAGGAGGATATGGGGGTGACCCTAGCTGAGACTCCTAGCAGCAGGAGATACTGAGACTGAAGTGGCCACCTCCTGTAGCCAGGCAGGACTTCTAGTGGAGGGAGGGGGACACCAACCCATCCACAAAGCCCTGGATCCAAAATTTGTCCTGCCTACAAGATATGCAGGGATAAAGATGGAACAGAGATTGAGGGAATGGCCAACCAATGACTGGCCCAAATTGAGACCCACCCCAAAGAAGGGATGCAACCCCTGACACTATTAATGATGCTCTTCTATCCTTGCAAACAGGAACCTAGCATAACTGTCATCTGAGAGGCTTCATCGAGCAGAAAATGGAAACAGATGCAGAGACTCACAGTCAAACATTAGGCAGAACTCAGCGAGTCTTGTGGAAGAGTTAGGGAAAGGATTGAGGGAACTAGAAGAGTTAAGGACACCACAAGACTACAGAGCCAACTAACCTGGGCCCATGGGGGCTCACAGAGACTGAACCATCAACCAAAAAGCATGCATAGTCTGGATCTAGGACCCCTATACATAAGAAGCTGGTGAACTGCTTGGTCTTCAACTGGGTACCCTAACAATTGGAGCAGGTGCCATCTCTGAGTTGGACTCTGTTGCTTGCTTTTGGGTCCCTTTCCCTAGCAAGGCTGCCTTGTCAGGCCTCAGTGGGAAAGGAGGTACTTAGTCCTGATGTAACTTGATGAGGTGAGTTGGTACTAGAGGAGCACTCCCCTTCTCTGAGGGGGAGATAGGGAATGGGGGAAGTGGGTGGGAGGGTGAGAGTGGGAGAAGAGGAAGTGAGTGGAGCTGCGATTGGGATGTAAAATGAACAAATAAGTAAATTAATGAAAAATAAAAGTAGTAATAATAATAATAAACAATAGGCAATATCTGAAAGATTGGCAGCCATGCACCTCCCATACAGGCTAGCCTGACCTCATACTATCCCCCTGAGGTTGTTGCCCTGTTATTCCCAATGAGAGACCTTCATTTATAAAAGTTAAGAAGTCTGCCCCACAAGTGGCAGGTTTAGGATTTGCATGAAATCTATCTGTCCAACTCCAGAGCCTGTGGTGTTAACGCTTCTGCTTCCCTGACTCTGAGACCCAGAGCAATTTTAAACCTCACAAACTGCAAAATAATAGCCTGCTGCTCTTAAGCACAATTAAGACAATGGGCTGACACAACAGGAAAACTGCTCAGTGTGTAATTAAACATAATCACTGCTGTCCCCTAATTGTTTGGGAAAATAAGTCTTTTGCTCTTGACAAGCTATAATTCTGGAGTGTGCTGGGGTTCAAGTCCTCACTCGGATCAGTATACCTCCAGCAGTATTATTAGTCAGCTCTCCCAGGGGATCCTGGGGAGGCTCAAGGACAAGTTCAGTGTGTAACTGAGAAGTCAACTGGAGCTTGGGGGAGATCTAACTTGGATGCTCAACCCTTCCTTTTACAGTTGGGAAAACAGAAAAAAAGATAGAACTTGCCAAGAACAGACAGAAATCTGTGTCATAGACAAGCACTTGAAGGCACCTCAGAGATTACAATAAGCTGAATCCAGACATCCCAAAGCTGAAAACTAGGCTCCACTGCCCAGCAGCTGAATGGCGTCAGGCAAGTCACCCAAATACCCTGAGCTTAAGTCAGGATGACAATAAGAGTAGCCATCTCTTCGTGCTTTTCTGGTGATTACAGGACTTGATGCATGTGAGAACCTAGGAACCTGCATGCATGGCAGCTGGGTGCTACACTCATATTACTGCCTCAAAGACTGAGTGAAACTTGAAGGTCCTCATCAAGGCTGCTAAGAGTAGTGACAAAGGGTCAGGAAGTAGGTTTCCG
This sequence comes from Lophiomys imhausi, assembly GCA_907164525.1. Taxonomy (NCBI): domain Eukaryota; kingdom Metazoa; phylum Chordata; class Mammalia; order Rodentia; family Muridae; genus Lophiomys; species Lophiomys imhausi. The sequence goes on along the minus strand of CAJQZJ010000102.1, from coordinate 671,165 downwards.
AGCCTTTGCCACTCTCATTCTAACCAGAGTATGAGAGGTGGTGGCCATGCGCCTGTGCCCAGAGTTGCTGATCCCACTCGCCCGTTTCCAAAAGAACAGATTCCAAAACAGCAACATCAGCAAGTGTTTACCGAGCACACACTTAGCAAAAAGTAGCAAGAACTACCCGACAGAAAAAGAAATTTAGGGAAGGACTTCACCTTGCCAACTTGGCAACCAAAAAGTAATGAATGATGCTCCTCCATTCCTGTATCCCAGCAGACATCACCCATCAATCACACGACAAGCAGAAGACACTCTGGACAGTTCACATGTTGAGTTCTGGAAATGAAGGTCTAGGCAAGCAGCCAGAGAACGAGTTCTGGGAGTAAACTGCAGCATCCAGGAGACTTTTACTTCGGTTCCTTTGATAAGATGTTTGCCTTGAAATAGTTAAGGAAGGATGGTGCATGAGTTGTGAGGCAAGGTACAAAGGGTCCAAAATCCAACACACAGCAATGTGAGATGCTCTCTGCCTGGACCACACAGCACAACACGGCAACCCTATCCTCCCCAGGGTCCTTAAGCAGCATCCTCATCTGAAAGACGAGTGAAGGAACACAGACTGTGATACAAGGTGCTTAGTAAAGATGTTCTGGTGCAGAGAAGCCAACTCAGCCTGAATCCCTGAAGACCCACTGAAGAGAACTGGAGACTCAAATGACAGACCAGAGGAGGAAGAGTCCAGGAACATGAGTAGCACATCCTCTAGACACTTATCCACGAAAGGTTTGAACAGATATCAAGTCCAGCTGCTACCTAGAACCGAGAGATTAAAAGACCTCCTGGCCTTCATGCCCTGGGTATATCCTGACTATAAGACATCAGCTCACTGTGCAAAAACCCAGTGAACTTTATGAAGAGGTCTTTGCCCTGCATGACCCACCCTGAGAGACAAGAAGCCAAAATGAATTCCTAAGAACTGGGGCCTCAGCAAGGGCTACCAAGTTTCTAAGAAAAACTTGTCACTATGAAAAGGCCTTACAGAAACTAACATCTAGAATAGAAAGATGATAAATAAAGGTTCCTCAGAAACACTAAAGAAAGCCAAGCATGGTAGTTCATGCCTGTGATATCAGCATGTGGAAGGCTTAGGCAGGATTGTAATGCATTCCAGACCACTCTGAGCTACACAGTAAGGAGAAGAGGAAGAGGATGAGGATGAGGATCAGGAGGAGGAGGAGGAGGAGGAGGAGGAGGAGGAGAAAAGAGGATGGGGAGGGCAGGGAAGGGGAGGGTAGGGGAGAGGAGGGGAGGGGAAAGATAGACAGAACATAGGACAGGGAGGGGAAAGCATGAATAAATGACTTAGGAGTTTGTTTCAGGATCTTACACAGTAGATGCAAAGAATGAATTCCTAGAGTTATGCATGGCACGCTGTGGCAGGTGTGTCCCCCCCATACTTACATACACAGACACACACAAACAAAATACACATAAAAAACAGGAGGAAGAGGGAGAGGTTGACTGAGGCATTCTCAGGAACAAGGACTTAAAAAGGAAGAGGGAGACAGGAGCTGGACCACCTACTGTGGACACACAGCAAGGGGGTGACACTTCTGTCAAGTTGGTTACAACAGCACTTCTGAGAGGAGACCACTTTAAAACATTTCACTTGTAAATATTCTTTCATAACAAATAATTGAAACCACTTCCTATCTTAGCTTAAAATCCCCTTAGTTCTCTGTCAGTGTTTATTTCTTTAATTAAAAAAAATAGATGTACATGGTTCAAACACCAAAGAGCATCTTTATAAAAAGCATGAAGCCTTTGTATCAGTCTCCATCTACTGCAAGAAGAAGCTTCTCTGGTGAGAGTTGAGATGTGTTGGTGTATGCATAGAGAGGAGGCAATTTATTACTCTGTCCGGGCAGAATAATAGCAGTAGGTTCTCCCCTATGGCCTACAAACCAGCCAGAAACAGGTTTTTGTCCCAGTTAAAGGTACCAAGCCTGGGGACTACCTTGAGGAGAGAAAGCTTTAAAGCCAATCAAAAGGTGATTGGTTACTACCATAATGTTCATGCCACTGTTACACTGGGCCTATCTTGACAGCCAGTCATTATTGTAGCTTACAGTGTTCACAGCTAGGTGAGATTGCTGATGATTTTCTTTTCCAGTAGCATGTGCAGAACCTTCAGAACATCTATAGAACAGTCCATAGTTCTATGAAAGCGAGCCAATAAGAATAAAGCTTCCAAGCCGGGCGGTGGTGGCGCACGCCTTTAATCCCAGCACTTGGAAGGCAGAGGCAGGTGAATCTTTGTGAGTTCGAGGCCAGCCTGGTCTACAAAGTGAGTCCAGGACAGCCAGAGGTGTTAAACAGAGAAACCCTGTCTCAAAAAAGCAAAAAAAAAAAAGAATAAAGCTTCCAGGTTGGCACTAGCTTGATTTCTCCATGTTCTGATTCAGCAAGATGCTCCTACCATCAATTAAGAGAATAAGCAGGGGTGAAGGACACCCAGAGGGGGCAGAGGATACCCAGACAATCCGGCAGGGCAGAGAACACCCAGAGGCCTGCGCACCACTAAGATGAGCAAGTAAATGGTAGAGAGATGCGAGAGAAAGACAAGTGAACAGTGTGTGCACAATGAAGAGGGGAGGAACTGGAGACAGGAAGATAGTAACAGCCTGATGTGAATAGCCTAGGCTGACACCTGAGGCCATGGTGAGGTCTGTGGCCCTGCAGTAGCAGAGGTCTGTCCATGTCTGTGACTCATGACACCACTGAAGGCCAGACAGACCTCCCTGGTCTGGGCTGCTGCCTGGGACCATGTTGATGTCCAAGAGCTGCACAGAGCTGGCCCCACCCCTCACTAGCTGCAGCACTTGGGAGAGCAGGCCTCACCTCACCCAGGCAGCACAGTAGAGCTGGCCCTGGTGTTGGGGACATGAGTGAGCCAGGCTGAAGATGTGATCGGAGAGGCTGGCCCAGCAGCACAGGAGAGCTGACTGACCAACCAACTCAGCTACCACCCAGGCCCAGATCCAGGGCTTTGAATTGGCCTACCCCAACATCTACCCCATTTTTGAACTGCTGGAGAATGTGAAGGGGCTGGTCCTGCAGAAACAAAGCTTCAGGATCTCCATGACCCAGGGCAACAGCAGAATATCTGAGAGGAATCCTAGTGAGATCCATTATTGATAGTGTAGTGGAAGCTAGAGGCCTTGAAACAGACCAGTGACTCACTGCAATGAACATTTGCAAGTAAAGTTATTTGGGCAAAAGGGTATACCAAGTGACACACTGTGACACACTGCAGCTTCCACAGTGAGATGGTTTTGTTGTTGTTTTATTTTATTTTTACTTTTTGGGGGATTTTTTTTGGGGGGGCCAGAAGGTTTCAAGGGCAGAGGGTGGATATGGAGGGACCGGGGGATGAGTGGGATTGGGGTGCATGATGTGAAATTCACAAAGAATCAACAAAAAGGTTGTTTTAAAAAGGAGAGGGAGAGAATAAGCAAGAACAATGGCAATAGCCTGAAATGTGTGCCAGCTTCCTTGTGCCGTAGATGACAATTAATAGATACTCACATCCAGTCAACGTGCCAAGAACAACTGGACACGGTAGAGTATTTGGCTCCAAATGAGACATCTAAATCATATCCCTTCCCCTACAAGGTTCACGGATTATTGCAGAAAAGGGGGGCAGAAAGATTGTAAGAGCCAGAGCAAGTCTGCAATGAAACAATATTTACTAGACATTTTTACAAACAATTTTATTTCAAACAATATTTTCCAGGCAGGGCCATTGCACACCTGAACTCACAGCAGCTGGTACTAAATGCTTAAGACTCTCACAAGATCGAGCCGTCAAAATCCCAGCACAGATGGAGAGAGACTCATAAAGACCCACCCTTATGTGAGAAGCTGTTGGCAACTGATGGATCCTGGGAAAGTCAGGGAGCTTACTTCAAAGATGTGGGTCTGCAGAGGTTACTCATGCTACAGTAGAAGGTGCCACACCCATGGACATGCACTAAGTGGATTTAGTGAGGCGTAAGACAGACAGACAGACACACACATACACACACACACAGCTGATCACTCCCTTCCAACCCAACATCACCACCAGGTCCTCACCTGTCAGTCCAGAGTCCTCTGCGCATGAGCACATGAACACTGTTAACCCCACCCCCTCAGGTTGTAAAGGGACATTTCATCCAGCTCTGCCTCCACCTTGTTTTTGTCATTTAAAGTCTCTTGAAGATTTCCCATGAATCACTAGTCTAGGGAATTCTGAATTTGTGAATTTACCCGCTTGCAGATTAAAAATATCTTTTAAATGTCTTTCTGAACAAGTAGGCTTGTTGCCATTATTCCCTTAGCAACAGAGTATAGCAACTAGCTTCAGAGCATTTATACTATAGTAAGGGTGTAAATAGCTGAGATATAACTTCAGGCATACAGAAGGGTGTACAGGTAATAGCAGATGGATCCCTTTTGTATAAGATACTTGAATCCATAGATTTTAGTGTCTGTGGAAAAGGGATAGAAGAGGAACCCATCCCCCACATTTGTGGACGGACAGATAATGTTATTACATAGGTGGAAAGCTTCCTCATACTGTTTCATTTTTAATTTACAAAAAAAGTGCATACCTATGAACAATTCCACTAAGTGATTCTGACTATTATATCTCTTTTTGTAATAATCACCTCAAACAACAAAGTTGATTCCCTTTCCGGTCAGCTCCATGTCAGCAATGACCCACTTTTACTTTCTGTCACAGTATGGCAACATGGAGTTTGTTTGTTTTGTTTGCATTTTATAACGATACAAAGGCATCCTGTTCAGAACCAGTCATGAATGTCAGGAGGGATTTCATCTCCAGCCATGCTTCCTGCCCCAATCTGTCCTGGTCCTGACCAGGTGCCCTGCTGCTACCCCGCATCTGCATTTCCCTCCACCACAGCCACAGTGGTCTGTGTTTATTTTGGGGTGTTTGTTTGTTTTTCAAGACAGGGTTTTTATGTGTATCCCTGGCTGTCCTGGACTCACTTTGTAGACTAGGCTGGCCTTGAACTCACAGAGATCTGCCTTTCTCTGCCTCCTGAGTGCTCTGATTAAAGGGCTGTGCCACCACACTTGGCCATAGTGGCCTCTGAAAATGATCACTTTCTCCTAGAGTCTATAAATTCAAGCTCCACTTCACTGCTACCAAGCATCTCTAGGATCTATTGAGAAAGAACTAACTAAATGTTTGGCAAGTCCTTTCCCAAAGCCAGTTTATAATTAGAAAGCAGAAGTGCCATTCCCTGCTCCAGGTTGCTATGGAAATGACTAAATGCAAATGTCATTTCACAGTGACAGTCACTATCAGAAAGGAGGCAGGATGCCTACAAAGAGCCAAAGGTGCCCCTGAGATGGGAAAGACACGCAGGGGTCCTGCTTCAGTCAACTGCCTCTTCTGATGAAGAGAATGTTCTGAGCACTGATTGACAAAATTTGGGGATGAACAGAGACCTTACTTGGGACTCACATGAAATCATCACAGATAAGGTATCCCATGCAGGACCAGACCACTGGACTGTGAGCTCAAAGTAAGACGGTGAGGAATGGGGTACTCAGACCCAGTGTCTGCAGTGATCTGGGTAGAGTGAAGGAAGACACCTTGTAAGACAAGCCACTGCCCCGAGGTCTGTAAAAGGTAAAAATGAACTTTTCAAGATAGTAGTGTTTTCTCATCTCATCTTCATTTCTGGTAAATAAACATGTGTTTGCTTTACAAAAGATATAATACAAAGTACTGTCATGCTGTATTAGCTTTCCATCGCTAGTAGAACACATTACCACAAATCCAGAGTTTCAAAGCAACACCAGTCTGAGCTAGGGCAAGCATGAGGCCCCAAGCTTGATCCTTAGAAACTGGCCATGGAGGCCTGTAGTTGTCACCCCATCACTGAGGAGGAAGAGACAGTCAGATCCCTGGGGCTTACCGGCCAGCCAGCCTTGCCTAAATGGTATGTTCCAAGCCAGGAACAGATCCTGTCCTAAGGAAGGACCCAAGGTTGATCTCTAGCCTACACAGATATACACAAGCACCACAGATCTATGACCTTACAGTTCAAGTCTTACTTATGTGCCCAAAGCCTAGCCTGGTCCCACTGACCTAAAATCATGGTATCATCAGAACAGCTTTCCTTCTTGAAGGCTCAAGAGGCTCCTCCTCTCTTTGATAGTTTCTAGGGCCCCTGCACTCCTTGGCTCATGCCCTGGTCTGTCTTCATTTCTCCCTCAAGATGGTTCTGGCTCTTCTGCTCCCTCTTTTCACTGAAAGATCCCTGTGATCATAGTGGAACCACTCTGAGAATCCACAATAATCTACTTGAAAGTCAGATGAGTATCAGCTTAATTCCATCTGCAACCTTAATTTCTTTCCATACTGGAACATAACATATTGCAGTTCTGAATTAAGAAGTAAACATATATGAAGCCCATTATTCTGCCTACCACAGAGACGCAGGCATCTCATGGGCTACCCTGTCAGAGTCCTGCATCCATGTACATTTAATACAGTGGTTCTCAACATGTGGATCTCGAGTCCTTTGGGGTGAAGGATCCTTTCACAGGAGTCGCCTAAGACCATTGGAAAACACAGATATTTACGATGCGATTCATAATAGTAGCAAAATTACAATTATGAAGCAATGAAAATGATGTTATGAATGGGGGTTACTACAACATGGGGGACTGTATTAAAGGGTCACATCATTAGGAAGGTTTACAGATGGTTTTGTGAAGACATTTAACATAAGCCTGTCCATTCTGCCTCAAGGAAATTGGCAAGCTGGCTTTTTTAGACTGGATAGAATTGCTCCATATAGGGCTTTTTTACTCCAAATGTCTGAAAGCCTCTATACCTCAATGCTAGAAGAGGTCCACCTTCTGATGAACGGGAGGAGTTTTGATGTCCTCTGGCCCCTCAAAGTCACCTTGGTAAATCTGATGCTCGACAGGGAGTTGTGAACCCCTATAGACCAAGAAATGCACCTGCTATGTGCTGGTTTGCAAATCAAACTTGTAGGGTCTAACCAGTGTGCTGGCTAGTTTTATGTCAACTTGACCCAAGCTATAGTCATCTGAGAGTAGGGAGCCTCAGCTGAGAAAATGGCTCCAGAAAGTTTGGCTGTAAGCAGACAAGGCTGTAGGGCCTTTTCTTAATTAGTGATCAATGAGGGAAGACCCAGCCCTTGTTGAGAGGGAACGCCTCTGGGCTAGTGGTTCTGGTTTCTATAAAAATCCAAGGTGAACAAGCCGTGGGGAGCAAGTCAGTAAGCAGCACCCTCCATGCCTTCTGCCTTAGCCACTGTTCTATTGCTGTGAAGAGAGACCATGACCACAGCAACTCTTACTGGGGCTGGCTTACGGTTTCAGAGACTTGGTTCATTATCATCATGGCAAGGAACATGGTGCCAGGCGTGGCAGCATGGTGCTGGAGAAATAGCTGAGGGCTGTACCCTGATCCTCAGGCAAAGGGAAGAAGAGAGAAGGGACTGGGCATAGGCCTTTGAAACCCCAAAGCCCACCACCAGTAACACACTTCCTCTAATAAGGCTACACCTCCTAATCCTTCTCAAATAGTGTCATTCCCTGGTGATGAAACATGTAAATATATGGACCTATAGGGGCCATTCTTATTCAAACCACTACAGCCTCTGCATGGGCTCCTGCCACTAGGTTCCTGCCCTGTTTGAGTTCCTGCCCTGACTTTCCTCAATGATAGAAACCAAATATACCCTCTCCTCCTCAACTTGCTTTTGGTCATGGTGTTTCATCATATCAACAATAACCCTTAGAAAACTAGCATTCTTCACAAAGGGTCTATGAGACAGACAATAGGAAATATCAGACTGTCACAGGTTAACATTGTCATTGCATGAAATCAATATGCCAGATGTGTGTCTCTGAGCCTGTGTGCTAAGCTGTGACCTGCAGTATTTCTTGGGTTTCTTAGTAAAATACATAAAGGTACCCAAAAACAAAAAGAAAAGGGAAACTGCTACTCTAGAAGAACTATTCTCACACAGAATCCCAGCTTTCAGAAAATGATGCTTTTACAGTAGCTGGGTCCCAAACGGCTGATAATTCCCAGCTTCTTCATTTTTGTTGCCTTTTGTCCCAGACAATTCCAGTGAGGCAAGATAAGGGGATGATGCTAAGAGAATTATTATCCTCTTGCTGTACCAGGGCACTCTCAGTTTCTTATCAAAGCATTTGTCTGGAGTTCTCTTTTCTCCTTGAATAAAACAGGCAAGACATCAGTGTTGTGATGCTCCAGAGGGGAATGGTCTCAGCGCTACAGATCCATGTCTATGCAGGCAGGATATACTACACTAAAATGGAAGCAGCTGGATTTCAGGGATATGTCTCCAGATACACAAGCTTTGAGATCCAACAGCACCCACCCATGGGGAAATGAGGCTGGCATGCCTCTGACATGGTCCCATTGCTCCCTGTTGACAGGGTTGGAACAGGTCTGGTTTACACTGTTTACACCAACTAATCTCTAAGAGGGCTCATCTCGAGCTCTTTGCTGGGGAATCTTGACCATGTCATTAGGAAAATGCCAGGAAGCCACCATAGGCTCTAACCTCCATAGCAAGTCGAATCTGTTAGACACTAAGCTGTATCTGTCCCCAAACTGTCCTAACCACTGATGGGGTGAGGGGTGATCCTAATCCAATAAGCTTCCTATACCCTTAAAAGAGACAGGAAGAGATACCAGATATAACACACACACACACACACACACACACACTCAGCAGGGGAGTGAGGACACATGAGAAAGTCTATAAACCAGGAAGACAGTCTTCACTACAAATCAACTTTGGTTGATCTTGGCCTTCTGGCTTCCAGAACAGTGAGAATATAACTTCCTGTTGCCTAAGCCACTCTGATTGCAAGAACACATTTTGATAGTGAAGCAGACTACTAGACTAATACAGTCAGATCCAAAGGGTACCCCATCTCCCCTTAAAGGGCAGGTCTACTGACCTAGTTCAAAATTGAGTCTAGTTCCAGGTTTACCTGGACTATAAAGGGATTTCTGGCAGTTAAACAAAAGTCAGCATTCCTTAAGAACTTTTGAAATCAGTTCCCTTCTGCCAAAAGGAGTCAGTTCCCTTACCTCTGGCAGAAGGGGCAGAAGGCTGCCCTTACATATACCTGCAGTTGCACATCAAAGCCCATGCAGGCCATCAGGCTCCTTCAGCCTCTGGGCTAACAAGTACCTCTGATACATTTCAAAGCCCCTGTGCTGGCCCATCTAACCTCAGATCCACGCTCTCTTTACACTCTCTGTCCCTGGCTACTCCTCATATTCTCACCTCACCCCCCCCCCCC
>CAJQZJ010000102.1:584118-661681 GCA_907164525.1 Lophiomys imhausi | reverse complement strand
TGTGTGTGTGCATGTGTGTATGTGTGTGTGTGTATGTGTGTATGTGTGTGTATGTGTATGTATGTGTGTATGTGTGTGTGTGTGTATGTGTGTATGTGTGTGTATGTGTATGTATGTGTGTATGTGTGTGTGTGTGTGTGTGCGTATGTGTGTATGTGTGTGTGTGTGTGTGTGTGTGTGTGTGTGCATGTGTGTGCACTATTCTCTCTTCTCTTGCTAGACTCCCTTCATTCACAGATAGCCCTAGACATGGCCATGCCCAGTCTGCTTCTTTTTTTTCTGTCTGTTCTGGACTCTTCCAGATGCCCCTGGTTGCTTTCTTTCTCTCTTAATGTCTTCAGTTTAGAACTTCTTGGCCACATCTTTCTTTATGATATCAGCCTTAAGTTGAAATTAAAATTAAAAAAAAAAACTTCCTATATCATGGAGTGGTCATGTCAGCAGTTTCTTTACTGTGCCCAGTTGCATACATATACTACATAAATAGAACTGGGTTTCAATGCACTGTGATTTTCTACCATCAGAATTCTCAGCAACTCCGAGAAGCTATTTTGAAATACAAATATTAAAATAAGACACAGAAAGCACATATTATCTGTAAAAAAAAACATTTTAGAGATTCAAGACCAAGCAAAATCACACACACACACAATCCTAGGACTGATTAAAGGTCAATATTGGAGTGTGTTGACTTATACCCACACCTAGGATGAAGGATAGCAGCTGGGGCCAAGGACAAGCCTCATGATGGCAAAATGTTGAGCCATGGGACTTGCTGGGTATGGATTTCATTAGAGTAACTCACAACTTATTTTGTTACAGTTTCTAAATTGATGACTCCTTTGAATACATTCTTTTAATTTTTTCCCATTTATTTGTGTGTGTGAGAGAGAGAGGGATGTTGCAAAGCATCAAACTCAAGACCCACTCACTAACCCATCCCATCTGCCCTTTGTTACATACTTCTATATGTATCATTTTTAGAAGTGAATTGATAAACATGGTGTTGAGATCATTTAAACCCACATCACATAAAATTCAGGGACAAAATGGGGGCATTTCTACTTTCCAAATTTTACTCTCATGAATATGTTTAATGGTCACAAAGATATCTTATGATTGATATAAAAAGAAAACTAAAGAGAAATAGAGTTGGAGGCTCAGTGGCTAAGAGTGCTCGCAGGGCCGGGACCCAAGTTCTATTCCGGAACCCACATCAGATGGCTCACAGTCACCTGCAACTTCCACTCCAGGAGAACCAATGGCCTCTTCCGTCCACCCTGGGCACCTGCAGACACATGTGCATATCCAGAGAGAAAGGCACACAAATACACATAAATGAAATAAAACAAAAAAGTAAGAAAGAAAATAGAGGTAAAATAGAGTATCTTATGATCACTGATATTTTCTTTAAGTATCTTTCTCTTTCTCTTTCTTCCCTTACCTCTGTTTCCTGGAATAATCAAGCTAGGACAAGCCACCAACCACCCTTTAAAAAAAAATTGGTGATCTAGAAATAGCTTCTAATCTCATATTTTGTGGCTCAGATTGATTTATTATATATTGCATATATGTTTACTTGAAATGTAAGTGTTGGCTGAAAGCCCACACTTTTTGGGAATGAAATAATAATAGCTGTGGGGGTTGTAAGAGTTATACAATGGCTCTGCTGCCTGGTTATTAGGAAAACACAGGGGAACAGACATCCAAAGAATGAAGTTTCTTATTTCTTCTTTTTATCAAGGCAATTTAGGTAAATTATAGACATTTTCCTTTCAGAGTAGAGGACTATCAATAGAATTTTAAGTGTAGCTCATTTATATTAATGTCTTCGGTGTAGAACTTCTTGGTCACATCTTTATGATACCAGCCTTCAGTTGAAATTAAAATAATTTTTTAAGATTAGTAAGTTGCAAATTAAGAGAGGAGTGTTTGTGTGCGGATTCCAGGTTTTAGTAGAAAAGGAAATAATTTCATACCAATTATCTCCTATACCTAATGAATCTGAATACATTCAATTCAAAATATGAATGTATTCAGTATAAAAGAATTTTTATTGCTTGCAAAATGAAGCCACTTTGCCAAATCTGCCATGTTCTTATGTTCCATCTTCAATGAAACTATTCAGTGTTGGTGATATTGCTCTTGTGTGTGTGTGTGTGTGTGTGTGCATGTGTGTGTGTGTTTCAATGTATGTATGTGTGTTTCAATATGCCTGTGTGTTGGCCCATCTCTCTTACTTGGCAGTTATTACAGATCATAGTTTTGAAGCCCTAACTCCATCAATTGGCCCCATTGTTTTAGGGCTTGGGCTTGTGGTGGTGACAGCACATGGCAAAGGGAAAGGAAGAGGCAAGGTGGCACAGACCTCATTAGGGTACACTCCAATGACCCAACTCTTAATGTTTCTACCATCACCACTAAGTGTGAAACTGGGAAAGTCATCCTTAACGCACAAGTTTTTCTAGAACCGTCTAGATACAATCTATAGCAGTGGGGGGAAAGTAGACTATCTGTACTTGCAGGTGGGTCCAGCAACAGGGAAGCACACAGGCATCACATGTGTGTATGCTCATGCACACAAAAAAAGAAAAAGAAGAAACTCCGCCTTCCCTCAAAATGTGGGGAGGCCACTCAATGGGAAAGCATTTATCTAAAATGAACAAGGCTTGAGGTTCAATCCCCAGTACTAGAAAAACTAGTTATTAACAATAACAGAAAAGGGCAACACACATAGCCCCAAACTACTATTGTAGTACACTGGGGAACCACAGCATATGCTGTGTTCCAAACTGGACGAGTCTGAGCCACAATGCAGGAACCCCCCAGGAACATGTTTACCCTGAGCAAAACATAATGTGGAGTGTATCTCAGTTACACACTCTGCCATATGTAATTCCTTGAGACGTGGTGATCTCTATACAGTCTCCAGTGAAAATGAACAAGTTGATCCCTCAGCTACTCAGATTAAATGAGATTTATTCATCCTTTTGACATTAAGTCAAAGGCATCCAAGTCACTTGGGACTGATGAGAAATGGATGCTCTATATTATACCATCAGCCATAAAAAAGTGGAAAGCAGATGTTAATTGTATCCTCCTAACTGGGAAATTAAAAGGGGCCAAGGGAAGCAAGGCTGAAGAAATGTCTTGTGGAAGTCTTCTAACCCAGTCACAGGCCACAGCAGTGAAACAAGTTGACCAGTGAGTCAAATTTCATTTCTGGAACCCCACTTTGAAGACCTGCTGTCTGAGTCTCCTACTACTTCCTCCCACACTGACCTCCCATGCATGGCCACCATTGTGTTTGTCGTCCTTTGAATAGGGAATGATCAGCTGCCCTTCTTTCCTTCCCTGTAAAATGCTTACTGAGCCCTTCTTTTCTCTTTATCTCCTTTGGCACCATTTAGTTTGGATACAATGTGTGTATCTTCATTCACCAATTTTTTTTGGGGGTGAGCTTTCTTTTTTCCAGACAGAGTTTGTTTGTGTAGCCCTAGCTATTTTGGAACTCACTCTGTAGACTAGACTGGCCTTGAACTCACAGAGATCTGGCTGCCTCTGCCTCCCAAGTGCTGGGATTAAAGGCGTGCAACACCATGGCCATTACAGACAGTTTCGAACTACCATGTTGGTTGGTGCTGGGATTTGAACTGGGTCCTTTGAAAGAACAGCCAGTGCTCTTAACCACTGAGCCATCCTTCCAACCCCATCATTTACCAAATTTTAAAGTAATGATTTAACTGAAGTCATGGGTAACATTTTCATAAGCCAATTACTTCAAGTGAATAGTGCTCACTGTGATAGCTAAGGACACAAACTATGGGCATAAGTGGCTAACCCCATGCAATATCCTGCAAAAAAAGAAAAACAAAGGCACGAGGAAGGCACCACAGCCTTCTGATCACACCCTCTACCTCCTGCACTGACCTGGAACTCCTCTTCACATGCCTTCCTTTCTATTTATCTAACTCAACTCAGTTGGTTCTGGCTGCCATTACAGATCAGAGCTTGCCAGTGACAACCACTAGAAGATGGTCTCTTCCAGGAGTAGAGTGTTGGTCCCTAGATGATATATAACCTTCATAATGTGGAGTAATTTCTTTGGAGTAGTGCAACTTCACCCCCCCCAGAAAAATGAATCCCCACCACTGTCAACCCAGCACATACCAGGTCATCTAGTAAAGCAGCTTCTGTGGATGCTGCTATACACAGGCTAATGCTCATTCAGTGCAACAAGAGAAAAAAAGGCCTACCTGAGGATTTGTGAGAAGCTCCTTGAGGTCATGAGGTCATTCAAAATATAAATGACCACGCCCACTCAATTCTTCTGTCAGTCATTGGACGAAATCTGTCCTTCTTTCGTATTGTCAGATTGGACACACACACACACACACACATACACAAAACACCTCAGCCTGACCCTGGGAATGTTCACAGGCACTAATACTCCAAATGAAGACAGTTTACTGGATAGTTATGATATTCATTTAAAGTCCGCTTACAAAATAACAAAGACCAGGAATGAAAAATCCCTCTGGATTTTCATTAGACCACTGCTGTACCAATCACCTTTTCAAAAGATTTGGTTCTTTTACTTCAGAAATGGATTTGTTGCCAGATGGGCCAGTCACACATCCCTGAAGCCTGTTGGAATTAGCAGAGCCTTTGTGGAAAACAATAGGCTGATATTTAATAGGACCAGATTTGAATGTTCACAGCATTGGGCCCAGGAAATCTGTTTCTGGTTAAAAAGAAAAATTCTCTAGAAATAGCTGAACTAATGAGAATAGCTACATGCCTAGAGACATTCACCAACGACGATCTAAAGTAAGTGCAAGATGGAGATCTTAGTGTCAAAATGGATAGATGGTTAACAAATTGCTATGTGAACACAATGGACATTAAGCAATCACTGAAAGGTGGCATTATACCACACAGAAAACCCACCTCAGAAAGCGTATTAGGTAAGCCAGAAGAGAAGACGCAGGGCCACATGTATATCCATGACTTGATATACATTTTTAAAAAAAAACAATTACCAACAAACAGGAAAAGGGAGGATAGGAATGGCAGATTTGTGCTGATTTTGCTGGCTTCTTTGTTGTAGTGCCTGCCTTGCTTTCAACTGTGATTTCCCACCATTTCCAAAGAGGACCAGTCAATCCTGCATAGATCCAGACACCAGGGACTTGGGGGTGGCGGGGGGGGGCAGATCTGCAGCACTGGTTCAGAGTCCTGCGAAAAGCTGTGTGGCCTCCTTCAGCTGCAAGGCAGTCTTCCACAGATGCACAAAGAAAAGGCACTTGAGGGTGACAAAGGTGGTTTCCTTGGCTTCCCACTATAGCCCAGCACAGCCTCCCGCCATCCTAATGGGTGCTTTTGTCCCACTAGGCAGAGCGGTCTCCTTAGAAGTCACCATGCTAATGGAAAATGCGTTCCAGGACAAAAGATCTCATTCCTATACCAGCGACAGGGTGGTAACAGAAGGTAAGCAGCAGATTTCCAGTCACTGCAGCGCTCTGGCCTGGAAATTGAAAACAAGTCTCCCAGGGAGGCAACACCATGCTCAAAGTTCAGGAGCTGCAGGGCATGCAAGAGGGCCTAGGCCTGGAGTCCCTGCCAAAGGCTGGCTGCAAGGCTGATGCAGGGCCAGGAAGCAAGGCAGTATGGTGACATTTCCCAGAATCTATGGGATTCAGTCACATTTGGGTGCTCTCAGTTTCATTCATTAGCCACCTGTCACCAAAAATCTCATCCTTAATAAAAGCACAGTTGGGCTGCTATTCCCAGAAGTTCTCAAAGGCGACCCTCAGTGTCCCAGCATTTGCATGGGGAGAGGAAGGGACACAGATGATCGAGAAAGGATGAGGCCAGCACACACACCCCTGTTCACACCTCTTCTCAGCAGTATTACAAACTCAAATGTAGAAAATGGTTATGGAGAACCGCAAAGTAACTACAGCCAAGTTAACATCTGCGGAAGTAGATTTCTCAAGATGAGGGACAAAGGGTCCCTCAGCCTGCTGTCCCCAACAGAGAATCACATGTGTTTTCTCTATCTCGACAAGGCTTTGTTTGCTTCCACTTTTCCTTAGACAGGTATTTGCAAGGTTCATTTTTCCTACCTGTTGATGGCAGGGCTCAGGGTGATTAA
The DNA here is from genome assembly GCA_907164525.1 of Lophiomys imhausi. Classification (NCBI taxonomy): domain Eukaryota; kingdom Metazoa; phylum Chordata; class Mammalia; order Rodentia; family Muridae; genus Lophiomys; species Lophiomys imhausi. Next base: position 655,524 of record CAJQZJ010000102.1, on the reverse strand, counting down.
CTGAGCCGAGCATACAGTAGGCCCTCCATACACTGGAGAGGAACTAAATCCAATGACTGTAAAGGACTGTAAAGTCAGAACTGTGCCTAAATGCTAGAGTTAATTGTGCCTAAATGCCAAGAGAACTGATGCCAGTCTCAGGTGCAATTTTAAATTTCGTAGTAGTCACGTTCTCATAAAGCAAAAACGACGTCAAACCCATTCCACCCAAAATATCCCTACAATGTGTAATGGGTCTTCTCCATGTTAATTATGTCTTTTTACTGAAGGATTTTGTTTGTTGGTTTGGTTGGGGGAGGTTGTGTTTTGTGATACTAAGTCTTCAATGTCTGGTACATATTTGCAACCACTAAACAGCCCGACATAGATGAGTCATGTTTTAAGGTCCTCAATAGACCAATGTGACCAGTGACTACCTGGCCAGCTCAGAAGGGAGCTCTGAAAAGATGTCACAATGCACAAAATACCTCTTTAAAAAAGGAAACATTTTGGAGTGATAATGAATGTATTTCACATAAATTTTCCATAATCTACTTGGTAGTAGCTTAGATTTGGTTTGGGTAGACTTTTTGGGGGGAGGGGTAGATGCACAAACTTGCTTGTGTGTGTAGAAGTCAGAGATTGTCTTCCCTCATGCCTCTCCACCTCACTTTCTGAGACAGTCTTTTAACTGAGCCTTGAGTCATGGGATTCATCTAGACTAGCCAGCCAGGTAGCACCAGAACTCATGTTTCCCTGCCCCACCAGGGTTAGGAAGTGACAAACAGGTATCTATTTTCCCTTTTGCAGATGTTTTTGGACAAATATCTAGATCCAAAAATGTATAAAATAAATCTTTAGGCAAGTCTTTGCCAAGAGCCATGTTTGGAAATTAGTAAATGCTTCTACAAGTAACACTGCTTGTCTGGGATAGAGTACTTTGGATGTTGTTTCCTACTAGTTTGGACAGATAATTAGTTGGTTGTACTGTTTTGTTTAGTACTTTCTAAAGACCTACATGTTTATCTCCTAAAGCCAATGTTTCTCTCACATATATTATAAACATGAACTTATTTAATGGTATCATGAATTTAACGGGATTACGATGACATTAGCACCAGGGACCTAAGAACACCACAATCTCCTATAACATTCGGGTGGGTGCTCCTTTGATTCTCCACCCTTCCAGTGGGTGACAATCCTGTGACACACACAGAATTCAAGCACGGCCTAGGTAGGGCACCTGCACTCACCATGCCAACGCAGAAATAACTCACGGTCAGGTGAGGAGGATTATACCCTCTTCCTACTTTTCTCACCCCATCACCCTACTCACCTACTGTCCAAGCCTCCATGAACATGAGGCTGGCTCAGCTGGGCCTGGAATTTGTGAGCTACTTGGCTGCCAGTTAAAGAAGAGTGAGAAAGAGCCCTGGTAGCCAGCCCAAGAAACTAGACCCTGCAGGTCAGTTTACCTCAGAAGTCAAACACAGAAAGTACTAATTCAGGACCCTACCCCACCAGAAACCAAGTCTAACAGAGGTCTAGACACCAGCCAATCAGACAGGTATTTGTCCCTCTCTTTGGGGTGGGTGGCAGCTATAGGAGAAATAAAGTCCCTTATCCCATGGCTCTCCAGAGTTTCTGATGTCAGAGCGAGTGGTTATTTACCACAGTTCCCAGGCAGAAATCAATAACCTCTGCGGAGCAAGGCTCCAGACAGGTTTTGAGGAAAACTACATGACAACCTCCCCAGAGAATCCAGCAGACAGCTCTGGGCTCCTCAGGAGGCCAAGGGCAAGCAGGGAACTGGAGTGAAGCCCTATGAGAGTTTGAGAAAGGAAAACTCCCTGGGGTTTGTCAGTCCAGAGCTGTGTAACCCAGCTCTTCATAGAAACATGCTTCTAAAATAATATTATTGGTCTGCAGCTCCTAAGAGCCTACCCTGCAAAATGTCAAAACATCAATTACCTGGCTATGGTTTCTCTTACATTTTTCTCCGTTTATCTTCTCTTTTCATGAGAAAGCAGAAACTACTGAACTAGTTTCCTTACATGCTACACTGAATGTAAGTGTTCTGAATGTAAGTTGTTCTCACACGCTCCCATTGTCCCCTGAAAATGTGTTTCCCAATATTCAATTCGCACCAAGGATGAAAAGATAAGATGAAAATCTCCCAAACAAACCTAAAAGAGCCACTCCAAATCTCTGATCAAACAAGGCTGAGCACTGTGGCTGGAAGACAAATGGCCTGCATTCGCCTGTCCCTGGCGTTTCCACTAGCCAACTCAAGCCAGGGAGTGCGACAAAAGACAAAGTCATAGTGTGGAGCTTTTTCAGCTGACTTGTGAAAAGGCACCACCACCAGCCTTGCTTGACTAAAAAGGATAATGAGAACACGGGCGCTGTCGGCAGAGCTGGGTCTGGAATCTTGATTAGTCCTCACCAGTGTGTGCACGATCCTGCCTCCACAATCGCTGGATCCCTGTGGAGCCTCCTCTTGTGTCAAGGGGAACATTTCTCTCACCCCCGTGGACTCAACAGCACCTGCCAGTCCAATTCAAACACCATACACACTCTGGAGAAGAAATTTATGAGAGCATGGGCACTTGTCAGTGAGGACCTATTAGGAGTATTTTACTGTGGTGTTCCACATTAAAGGTTCCTGACCTATTAGAGATACATACTGAAGTTTGGGGATCAAATGACATGAAATGTGAGATTTTTTTCCACCATAAATGAATTAGGGATTATGGGAAAGGTTAAGAGAGCGTATGGTGGAAAGGTTGGCTTTTGCGGTTGACGGTTAAGACTGGCCAAGGGGCACGTGGGAATGCATCATTTTATTCTTTCCACTCAGAAGCACATTTGAATTTTTACTGTTTTTAAAAAGAGAAGCTAGTGGCCAATGGAAGAGAAACTAAGGTCCTCTTTTTTTTTTCTTCACATTTTTAAATTAAAATTTTTTTAAATACTTTATTTTTTTTTCTTCAAGTTACATCTCAGTAACAAACCCCTCCCTATTCCCCCTTCCTATCCCGCTCTTCCACCCTCTTCCCCCCAGAAGTTTCCCCTTTCAGTCCAACAGATGGTTCCTTCTCTTATAACAGTAAGTATTATACAAAACAATAGATATAAATATGCCACATTTATGAGAGTTAAATGGCCCAGTAAACCTTCCCAATGTCCAGTTTATACATATATGGCCCCTGACTTTAACATTCTACTATCTAACCAACTCCATGAGTTTAAAGGTCTATATGTGACTCAACATTCATACTATCTTGCAATACACTTTTAAGGGTATCTTCTTAGATCTATAACACCCTCTTGATTCCTAAACAATTCAAAATTTAACTATGAGACTCTAGCTGTCTATTCTTCAACCACCTCAGAGACCTGAGAGGGATAAATATATTTGCTTATATAGGAAGTGCAGGGCCTGCAGCTTCCAAAACTAAGAAAGAACATACCAATGACTGCCTGGACAGTTCCCATTTTCTCTCCATACATTCCAGCAACAGTCTTCAGCCTTTGGGTCCTGTTTCTCTGACAGACATTTGTTGTAGAGCAGGGATTATGAAGGACTTACCTACCCTGTCTTGGCAGAGCTAGGCTGTCGACTTCCCTGCTACCAAGTTTTGTCCTTTTTGGACAGCAGTCTGTCTGCAGTTGGTGCAAGGGGTTTTTTCATGCCAAGAGAAAGGCTTGCCACTAATTCAACCATCTTACAGTGGAGGTTCTTCGATGCTTATCTTCAACTTGGAGTAGAATAGGGGGTGCTGTCAGGCGCTGATATGTCTCGATATCAAAAAAAATCTTGATTTAAGATAACATCTTTGAATGCCATATTCTGCAAATCTCTTGGGGTTTTTGAAGATGCCCTACCCATCTCTTGTATTTAGATAAACAAATGTTGCTTGTCTCTTAGCAACTTGATTACTGGGTAGTTTAGAGAATATCTGTGATAGACTGTCATAGTAGCTAACAAAGTGACATATTTGCATGACTAGGAGTTTGCTTTAACTATCCTAGACAGTTTTAGACGGTTGGTATCAAGAGGTCAGAGCTTCACATTTTATTTTTAAGTATCTCTAGGTATGATACCATTAGGAAGCGTTACCTTTAAATTTGTATCAATATACAAAGATCTATTTTTACTGTTTTTAAAAAGAGAAGCTAGTGGCCAAGGGAAGAGAAACTAAGGTCCTCTTTTTGAGGCCTTCCGGAGAGGGCTATTTGGTCCCTACTCAGCGTCCCACTTTCCATGGCCACCTAGTGTCAACACATCCATCCTAATTCTCTTTAAGACTACAGCCTTGGCCTCTATCTCCGCCTGCCTCAAGAGAAATATTTAGCTTTTGATCACCTGGAAGAAACAACATCCTCTGGGATACTGAAAATGACAAGAGACGGGCCACAAAACCCAATGGTTTACACTGAAAGTCTGAAGGGATTGCCCTGCTCTGGATCTAGGAGCTAACAGTGCATGACGAAGACATGCTCTTGGTAAGAATTTAATTTAGCACAGACAGGACTTCCTGATGAGACAAACTGGCAGCAATTCCACAGGGCAAGCAGAGAAGTGAGACTATAAAACACAGGACAATATTCTCCATCCCTGAACCACTCCCTCTGCAGACTGTGCATGCATTAGAATCACCACCACTAGCCGGGCGGTGGTGGCACACGCCTTTAATCCCAGCACTTGGGAGGCAGAGGCAGGCGGATCTTTGTGAGTTCGAGGCCAGCCTGGTCTACAAAGTGAGTCCAGGACAGCCGAGGATACACAGAGAAACCCTGTCTCGAAAAACCAAAAAAAAAAAAAAAAAATGTAAAGAATCACCACCGCTATCCTCTACCGTGCAATCTCAATTCTAGAAACATTTTACCAAAATAATAGGGCAAATTCATAAAGAAGTCTGCTGGGCTGAGGTGAACAACATCTGTTTGTAACAGATGAAAAATTTGGGGGGAGGACCCCAAGAGTCCCTCAGTGTGAAGCAGTTAAATAATTTATTAAAAACACTGAAATTATAAGCAACCTTCAAAATGCAAATGCCTGAAGTTTGCCACTTAGTAAACCAGGTTCTAGAACACACCTTATAAAACAGAGTCTGCTTTAAAACAAAGCACACATGGAAGAAACAGGAAGGAGTGGTATACGCAGGAAAATAGTAACTGCTTTTCCTGGTCAGTAGCAATGGGCTATTTTTGCTGCCTCCATGGTTTTCATGATCTGACTTTTTTCAGTGAGCATATATTTTTAAAAGCACCTCAAAAACTATTTAAACACTTTCTCTTTCCTTTCAGTGATATAATCTTACTATATAGCCCAGGCTAAACATGTTCCTGCCTCAGCCTCATAAATTCTGGGATTACAAATCAGTACTACCACACCCAGGTCCGAGAAAAGCTATTTGTTTTGTTATAGTGATAGCAAAACCATGACGGTACTTAAGGCAGGAAAGACATGTTTCCAGAGCCAGAGAAGTCAGGATTGTGCCTCAAGCAAACACACACAGACTCACGCAGGCGAGAGGGGCCGTCTTCCCACAGACATCTTGCACTAAACAATAGTCTGTTGCAGGCACCATTCCAGCCTCGAAAACAGAATGAATAGGTTTGTTTTCTCGGTCTTCACAGAGTTTTCAGCTCAATGGGAGGAAAGTATGCATTGTGCCTGACTGGGAGAATACAGGGAAAGGGCTAATCCTACCTTACCGACAGAGTACCTGAGAAGTACTGAAAGGCCAAAAGCCAAAGAAGACCGGATGCTTGCCATGCAGGGAAGCTATGGGGGCAGTCTCTGCAGAGGGAAGGTGTGAAGACCTAAGAGCAGGGGAGGAGCACTGAGCCAGGAATGGCACAGCACAGCTGGAACAGAGAGTAAGGCACTGTTTCTCAACCTGTGGGTCGCGACCCCCAGAGACCATCAGTAAACACAGATGTTTACATTACAATTCATAATGGTAGCAAAATTACAGCTATAAAGTAGCAACAAAAATAATTTTATGGATGGGGTCACCACAACATGAGGAACTTCATTAAAAGGTTGCAGCATCAGGAACGTTGAGAACCACTGGAGCAAAGTGTGAGGCTAAGGAGGTGGTAGACTCAGACTACAGAGGGCCCCAAATGCCTCACAGAAGGATCAGGGCTCCATCCTGCAGACACCAGAGACCTCTGAAAGACCAAGGTTTTCCCAAGGTGAGTCAGTCCTACAGGAGTACAGATTAACAGCCACTAGTCGGCCTGTACAGGGAATGATTTCTGAGTGCCCGTTGTATACCAGTGGCTGAGTCTGTGAATTAAGTGTTTCACATCATCCTACCCCAGAAGGGAACTGTTGCCATGAGTCTTTTTCAAGAGAGGAAGCCGGAACTCAATACAGGCCAGCCAATTTCCAAGCAAAAAGCAGTAGATCTGAGCTTCCATACCAGGCTGACCACATATGCTTGGGGCTGGAAGATGCTAGAATGGATTTCAATGGTTTTCACCTAGTCTCTCCATATTTACAAATGATCACAAATGTGTGTGACAATTTTTACTAAAAAGAAATTTTGTTGATATGCAAGAAGTGGGTAAAGGGGAGAGCTTTCTCAGCTACAAAAATGAGTTTGTTTTTTGTTTGTTTGTTTTGTTTTATTACTGTTTAAAAACCCAAAGAAATAAGATGGAATTGGATCTGTCAAGGGAGCTTTTTTTTTTCCCTCATGAGAAACCATTTGGGAGCAGGCCTTTGTTTTTGCTTTTTTTTCTTTTTTTTTTAAATAAGACACAGATGGAAAATATGAGGCAAGGACCACAGGGAAACACAGGTAAGGTAGGGTTCAAACTTTAAATGGCAGGGGGCTGAGAGTGGAAAACATTATTATCAACGTGCAGAGTTGGGCCATATTAATGCATATAGAGACAGAGGAATATCTCCAGTGATTCCCAAGTTATTTAAAGAAATAGAGAAATCAGCATTATGCAGAATTGCTGCCAACCCAGGAAAAAGAACAACCTTCAGTCAGAATACATTTACAAAGTGACTATACTAACTACAGTAAAGCAGACAAAATCATCAAAAAAAAAAAAAAAACTTCTGCCCAAGGAACTTACAATGCAGCAGGAACACACACACATGCAGTCTTGAGCAAAACTGCTTCAGATAAAGAACCAGCTAATGGAACCTGTAAGTACACAGAACATGAGCTTTGGCTACAAATAAGATGAAGACTGGTTACTCAACCAGAAGAAGGGGTGAACAGATGCCTAAGATGCAAGAAGGGTGTTCGGAGTATAGCCAAAGTACAGCAAAAACCTGCATGAGCAAATCTAACTCTGGAAAGGAGGGGATTTATTTGGGGGATGGAAAACCCAGGAGATAATTAATACTGGGCATTTTCTTTGTGCAAGACATGACCAGTTCATTTTAACCTAATGACCCTGTTACACAATTCTCTCTACTTTAACATGAGAAAACCGAAGCCCAGGAAACTTAAGCCACTTGGAAAAAGTACCACTGCTAGCTAGGGTATCTGTCTTAGTTATAAAAGACAACGTTTGATTAGGGCTGGCTTACAGTTTCAGAGGTTTAGACCATTATCATCATGGTGGGAAGCATGGCGGCATCTAGACAAACATGGTGCTGGAGAAGGAGCTGAGAGTGCTACATCTTGATCCACAGGCAGCAGAAGAAGAGTGTGTGACAAAGTGGGTGTAGCTGGAGTTTATGAGACCTCAAAGCCTGCTCCACGGTGACACACTTCCTCCAACAAGGCCACACCTCCTAATAGTGCTACATCCTATGGGCCAAGGATTCAAACAGATAAGTCTCTGGGGGCCATTCCTAATCAAACCAGCACAGTATCCACACTCAGTTTTGCCTGTAGACTCTCCAGCTGCCTCTACAAAGCTCTTCACTTATGAAGCACCAACTGTATGCCTCCCTGGCACACTGAGTCCCCTTGAGGAGTATGGGCCAGCTTATAGCTATTCCCTTGAGTTCACGCACTCCAATATTTGATGAGGTTTTTTATAGAAAATTACTAATCTATTTTCAGGAGCTAAGAACATCTCTGAATTTAGAGCACACGGGATAAAGGGCTGATACACTGAGATGTTACTAGTTTAGCATGCACTTAAGCAAAGTGACTGACTAAGCTATTTAAAACTTTGACTCAAAATATTACTGCATTTAGACAGGAATGCAAAATGGTCCAGCCACTTCGAAAAAGACTTTGGCAGTTTCTTATAGAGTTAAACATATAGTTACCAAATGATACAGCAATCCTACTTCTGGGCATTCAACCAAGAGAAACAAAAATGTATGCTCACACAAAATCTATATGCAACAGCTTATAGCAGCTTTTTTCATAATCACACCAACTGGAAACAATCCAAATGTCCTTCAAAAGATGAATGGATAAGTGCCATGGTGTGTCCATACATACAATGGAAAAGTATTATGCAAAACAGCAACAAACCTATTTATATATGGATATATACACACAATGTAAGTAAATTACAAAGAGTTGCTAAGTGGGAAAAAAAAAAGAACAAAACTCAAAAAGATTTTTAGGACAGCCTGGGAAAATTGAAATTACAGAGAAGAAAAACAATGACCTGCTACAGAAAGAATGCCAAGAGTTACTGTCTGTTTTGTTGGTTTGGTTGGTTGTTTTTGCTTATGTGTGTTCAGTTGTGTTACATTGTTTTGCTGAGAGATGAAAATGATTTATATCCTAGTATGCTATTTTATAGCAGGCAGATTAATGTTCCTCAAAGATGTCCACACTCCCTAGCCCCATTGTATGTTAATGTTATATGATAAATTGGACTTTGCACATGGAATTAAGCTTGCTAATCATCTAACAATATGATAAGAAAATCTCAGATGATCAGGGAGTGGGCCTACAAGCCACTGACTTCTCCCACCACTTTGAGTGAACAAAATTATATACCTTCCCCCCCCCCCCAGACCCTCCAGAAAGAGCACTGCCCACCAGCAGTTAGGTTTGGACCCTTAGAGACTCAAAACAGAGAAAACAGTCAACCTATGGGTTTCTGACTTGTATAAACTGACAAAATTAATCTGGGCTGTGCTAAGCCTCTAACTTTATGGCAACTTGTTACTAAAGCAACAGAAACCTAAACAAGAGTCATTAAACACTGTTTCCAAAACCATTATAACTATATCCTTAACACACTTCTAGTGCTGAATAGTTTTTAACCCTTACCATGAAAGATCAGAAAATAGAGTAGACCAAAAGAAAAATTCTCAAGTGCTGTCCTATTTCTTCACACCTTAATCTCCAGTCCCTGCCATGTACCTTCCTTATCTGTCCATCAACTGTTCCTGGGACCCAAGGCCGCTTTCCCCACTGATGACCAGCTCAGGGTGTGTGACTGACTCTGTGACTCTCAGAGTTTACTGTCTCAGGGGAAAGCAGCCCTGTAGCCAGGCCTACGTCCTGAGGACTGAAAACAGAAATACCCAACAAGAAGAAACTGAGGTGGGAAAGGCCACATTAAAGAACCCTAGAAACTGGACAAGCCAGAGACCTTCCATCAGAACAGATGCTTCACGAGCAATAGGCGAGGGCCCCCAGGAATGGATGACTCGTCAGGATTTTAGCAGCTAATGAAGGTGTCCCCTGAGAAATCCTCTAGATCCGGTAATTTTCTCTGAAGAATTAATGTGGTACAAGAAAAAGGCCCTTTTCAAATCATGAGCCTTCCCCTCCCATTCTGGCTCACCACCAGTGGCCCTAGCTCTCCTAATTTCCGACAAGCTGAACACAGCCTTTTTCCTCCAACTTTCCTACAGCCCTTTTAGTATAATTAATGTTCCCTTACAAAGCGCCTTGAGTGGCACTTGAGATTATTCGTTTGTTTTAACTATTTCCCACATCCTGCTTACAGAATCAAGCCAGTAAGTTGCTATAACAAAGTAGAGACTGGAGTGACAGTTCAGTCAGGAAAGTGCCTGCTACGCAAGCATGAAGACCCAATGTAAACCCCTAGTACCCATATCAGAAGCTGGGGGTAACAGACTACACTTGTAATTCCAGCCAAAGGCAAGTGCATCCCTGAGTCTCGGTGATCCTTGCCATACTGGAAAAATCCAGATTGGGTGAGAGACCCTGTCTCAAAATATAAGATGAAATACAACTGAGGAAAGCATCTAAATGTCAACCTCTGGCCAAATGTACGTATGTATGTATGTACGTACATACGTATGTATGTATGTATATATATGCATGCATACACACACACATATGAAAAAATACATTAAAGATTTCCAGACTAACAAAATGATCAATAAATGTCCCAATACCATCTATGGATAAGTCCCTAGGAAAACACAAAGGAACAAAACCTGGAAGGTCCTTCTCTCTACAGGAGCTGACAATATCACTAAATATGTAATCAAACTAACAGTAATGGAAGGGGAAATGTGTAAGATCATATACAAAACAAACATATCTTGTAATGGTTTGAATAAGAGTGTCCCCTACAAGCTCACGAATTTGAACATTTGGAGAGGTCATGGCACTTTTAGGAGGTTTGACCTTGCTTGACAAAATCATCTCTGGGGACTGGTTCTGAGAGTTAGTCACACTTCCACTTCTAGTTTGTTCTCTCTGCCCAAGTTTGTGGTTGAGGATGTGCTGGCTCAGTTTCTTGCTCTGGCTGCTTGGTGCCATGTCTCCACTGCCATTATGGACTGGCCCTCTGCAACCAGAGGCCCAAATAAACTCTTACAGAAAGTTTTCAGTCATGGTGCTCTATCACAGCAGCAGGAAAATAGTGAATACAGCACCATTAGTTCAAAGAGGCACTGTCTGTGGCTGGGAAACTCGGGATGGAGGTTCAGAGAGGAAGGATTTGCATGGAAGCACCAAACACAAAGCAGGGATGGTGAATCCACTGCACATTTCCCTTAAAAGGGAAACCTAGAAATTCAGCCTGAAAGTCTTTCTCACCTGATGTACAACTCCATAAGAAATGAACAGGACTTTAAAGGAAAAAAGAAAAATGATCTCTGCTTCAAATCGCAGAACTTCCAAGTTTCTGACCTTAAACTAACAGCTAACTCTGCCGAATATCCTCCTTTACTTGGGTCTGCTGAGAGTGACAGTGACAGTGGCGGTTCTAAGTTCAAGTTCTTTGGACATCCTCACCATGTACCCATTGAGACCGATTTCTATGTATAATTGAGTCATGTATGCTGCTGTCAACTTTAGAGATGTGGCATTTAAAACTCATACACGCTGCCAGACTGTAATTATGTCTACAACAATAATTAGTAATGGGGAGGGTCCTAAGGCCACACCAACACAAATCTCAACACTTAACGTCTGAGAATGGTCTGTCCTATATACTCATGAACCAAACGAAGCACACACAACAATATTCATAGCAGCAACATCCAGGCTAGCCCCGAATGGAGGCAGTCTAACTCTCTCAACAGCTACGAGGCTTGGAGGCACACAAGCCCAGTACTGTGAGGACTAAAGCAGTGAGGCCTGAGCCGGCCTGGACCACAAAGCTAGAGCCTCTTTAAAAAAAAAAACAAAAAAAAAAAAAAAACAAAAACAAAAAAACAAAAAAACTAAGAAATAAATGAAATTAGGCATATTCATATGGTGGAATACCAATACTGCAAACAAGATCAATTTGACAAGCATGTGAAAATGCCAGTTGCCAGAAACACAATAAAAAACCTACTGTAGGGTTTTAGGTTAAGAAAAACAAGCAAAAATCCTTAAAGCCCTTGCCACCCAAGACTGATAACCTGAGTTCTGTCCCCAGAATACACAGTGGAAGGAAAGAGCTGACTCCTGGAAGTTGTCCTCTGATCTCCATTTTGCACCATGGCACACATGCACTTACCTGTATTTATCACACACACATGAGTGTGTGTGATACAAATAAAATAAAACTTGGAAAAATTTAAAAAAAGAAAAAGAAAAACAAGCAAAACTAATGTGTAGTATCAGAAATCAGAATGTTGGTTACCCTGGGGAACTGGGGACTGAAAGTGACACTGGAGAAATCTCTAAGATCCTGAAAATACCAGTTTCTTAGTATGAAAGGTGGTTATCAGGAGCCTTTACTTTGAACAGTCATCAGGCTAATTGATAATACTGTTCTAGAAGATACTTTATTTCAGTAAATTATCTTTAAAAAAAATTTCATTAGGGCCTGGCATGCTGGTGCACACCTTTAATTCCAGCACTTGGAAGTCAGAGGCAGGAGGATCTTTGTGAGTTCCAGGCCATCCGGGTCTACAAATTGAGTCCAGGACAGTTAAGGGCTCTGTTACACAGAGAGACACTGTCTCCAAGAAACAAAACGAAACAAAACAAAAATTCATTATATTAAAGAAGTATATAGTAAGATGAGCAAAAACCACCTTACAATATTCACCTCCATAACTTATTGTTAAAATGTTTGTGTCTGTTTTAAGTTAGTATTACTTGTGTACATTCAGACAGGAAATAAGTATATACTCATAGTAATAGTACTAAAATTAAGAATCTCTGGTTTGCACAAGAAGATTTATTACTCTACTTCATTGGTCCTTGTAGAAGAGGAGGAAGGTGGAGGAGGAGAAAGAGCCTAGAATGGAGAGGCAAGGCAGCTGTAGGTATGAGAAGAACTTTTGGCCCCTCAAAGGGTTGGAAGAGGAAAAACAAAAACACAAGGTCACCATAACATTTTCAGGCACTGAACAACTGTTATTTTAAACAAATGTTACAAGCCAAAAGGGAGGGACTAGATAGATGTCCCTGGCAATTGCCACTCCACTTGAACCACGCCTTACTCAGGAAACAGCAGGTCAGACTATGGTAAGATCTCAGGCTAGGGGCTGTAACCCTAGCTCCAGGCTGCCATGGATATATCCCTAGCCCATATATGCCATTAAGTAGAGAACTTCCTCATCGATAATTACAGTACACATCTTTTCTGCAAGTTAACATTAAATAAAGGGAAAAATCCCTTCCTTGCCCCATACATAGGTCAGGTATCAGAAAAAGTGGCTGCCCATCCACACAGCATTCAGAGGTCTACGTTTTCCTTTAGTGAAAACCGGGAGGAAAGGGACCATGCTCTGCACGGGGTGGGGATGGGAAGGCACCTTAAGTAAGATACAGGATGAAGCCTTCAGGTCAAGGCTTGGCCTCTAATCCCCTATGGTGGAAAATGCCCGCCTAGCAACACAACTAACACCTACTGCTCCAGGGACCTTTTGCAATGACTGCAGCGGGCAACCTTGCCAAAGATGCTGGGGACAGACTGGGAGGAGATACGCAGGACTCGCGCCTGAAAAGGGCTAGGTGTTCTCTAGCTATACCCTCAGAAAACTGTCACCTGTCAATCACTTGACCTAAATACAACAGTCACTGGGGGAATGGGGGGAGGGGTAGTCCGAGCATGCTCAGTGATGGAGATTACATCACTTAATCAATGCTGGAGACGGGAAGGCTGCATCAGCAGCCTGGAGCGGGATGCCAGGAACATGTCAGTGGGGACCTAGAGGCTCGTATTAACTCAGTCCCTCTCCACGAGGCTCGAATACAAAGAGGGCACCATGGGCCACACACTCTAGGGAGAACAGACTAAGAAAGGGAATGGGGACAAGACTAGTTTATTTCATTTAGTATGTTCCCTTTGAACTATAAGCCATTAGTATTTCCTCCCCTTTCAAGCAGTCAGACTGCGGAGAAAGAGCTAAGTTGCGGGGAGGAGGGGGGGGAAGCAATTTAGGGATTTGAAAAGTGGGGAAGACCCTGGATTCGCTTAAGTAACTTCTGCTCTTGACACGGAGAGGCTATTTGGCGACTCCCTCTCTCAGCAGATTGGACAGTTCTTCTCTCCATCTAGAGCGAAACATATCAGACTATCTGCACACACTTGGGAGAGATGATGGGGGCGGGGGGCGTCCAGCAGAGAAAGCACAAATCCAAGACAATTGGGGTGACAGGAAGCAGGAGACAGGAGGGACCTCCCTGGAACACCAAGAGCACCCCTCACCTTCCACACGGGGAGCAAGGTGAAACCACCTATGCAAGGCCCAGGCGAAGATTTTGTTTTTCTTTCACCTTTCCTCCCTACCTTTCTGTCTAAAGTCTTGAGACAAATCGAACCCTGGAATGCCTGGATGCATCTGTGGGTTGTAGAGCTAATACTTTTTGATCAAGGCCGGGACATCCCTACTTGCTGGCAACCCGAAACACTGCCCATGCGGCGACGACCGTGGAAACAATAGGCCCACTCGAGCCCCCACCCACGAACAATGGCGGACCTCGCACGCCCCCGCAGCCCCGAGCTACCACCTCCCAGAGGGAGTCACCGACCGAGGGTTCTCGTACGGTCCACCCAGCGAGCCCAGCTCCGCCGGGATGTCCGAGGGGGCGTCGGGAAGATCTCCACTAAGGCAGTGATGCAAAGCCGGAGGAGGGGAGAAACACCAAGGCCACTTACCCCGATCACCACCGTCTCCTCGCCTTTGAATTTGGGGATGAATTTGTCCCCGCGGAGGATCTCCGCTTCATTGAGGGGCCGGAACCGGCACATCACTTTGATGCTGCATTCGGCTGGATCCGCCATCTCGGGCCGCCGGCAGGAGGGGACACGGGGATGGGTGGGGGGCCGGGCTGGGCAGCGCCACCGAGGAGGCCACGAACCAACCGCTGCCCGCAGCTAGGCTGCCTCCCGCAGCCTCCTCCCGCAGCTTCTCAGCAGGTCATCGCGAGCCTGCGCTGGCCAGCCCGGCAGCTCCGCCACCGGGAAGGAGAGCAGCCTATCAGCTGGGCCGCCCTGCTGCTCACCTCCAGCCTGGTCCTGCGCCCCCGGCCCACCTGCCCGCGACCACGCGGCGGGCGGACTAGGCGATGCTCAGGGAGCAATCCCCGCCCGGCTCAGACCTCCCGGGCTCCAGCGCGCTCAGCCATCCTGCATCAGCACCAGCCCGCTCCCGCACCTCCAGGTCCGCCCCTCTGCCCCGCCTCGGCACGGTGACGTCATTGCAGAGATCCGCCTCACCCTGGGTGTGAGAGCGGCGCATCCCGGGACTTGTAGTCAGCCAATCTACCTACAGGTGAGAGGGCAAGGATGCTTGAATTCGCTTGAGGACCCCAGGGGAGCAGCAGGACTGATCCCAAGAACAGAATGCAAGTCGTAATTAATATTCCCAGTTAAACTCTATTTAAAAAGAAAGTCACATCTTTTTCTGAAAGAAAAATGCTTATCAACACAGTGTACAACTGAACAGCAGTAGAGCGTTTCCCCATGTTGTAGAGTTTTTGCAAGAGTTCTAAGGAAAGTAGGAATGAAATTAGATTTGCAAAGAAGTCAGTTATACGCGAGAATGTCTGAACATAGGTGGTTCATAACAGTTCATATCCGATGAAAGTCAAGGATTTTATCTCTACAAAACTAAGTCAGAAAACAAATTCACACACCCAGGTATTTAACATGCTGCTTTAGAGCTTGGAGATTGAAGCCGTCTTTTGAGTCCCAAGTCAAGAACCCCTCAACCTCATGTGGTAGTGCATGCTTGGAATCCCAGCACTCAGAAGGCACTTGGAACATAAAAAAGGGGGAGGGGGAAGTAGGGGGACTTCTCAGTTACAACTCATCATAGATCAGTGTCTAAGTATGTTTAGAATCCTACAGAAATGAACAGAACATATAGAAGATCAAATCCAAGACTGGCCCATAATCACAGTTTCCCCCACTTATTAGGCTCCCTTTCCTCCTATAACTTCCTGTCCTGGTGTTTACAATCTAACAGATACCAAACTTCTTGTTTCTTCTTCCATTCAACATGTCCTGCTTTTTTTCTGATATTTGTTTAGGCCATTTGCTCTGCAGAACTGGACCATTCTTCAGTAAACGAGTGTCTCAGGGACCTTATGAAAGTTGATAGAAACATGACCAAAGCCACTGAAGCAAATGGAGAATTTACCAGAATGCAACTTGTCTTATTTATTTATTCAAGAAACTACTAACCAGCCAAGTAGTTTAGAGAAAGGGCAGGTTCTAGAACTGCCTTAGAGACTATCATCTCTGAACTGTTCTTGGTTCTTACTCAAGACCCATCTCCACCTAGCAGGAAACCAAGTGCCAGCAGCTTGTGGATGTCATTCTCCAATTTAGACAAGTATAGATGGTTTTTCAAAGTTTCGGTTTGAAACCTCTTAGGGAAGGTCTATGAATGGCCTGGGATTAAGCCAGCATCTACCTCTGAGCACAACAAATTAGAATCAAGAACTTTGTAACTCCATGAAAGAACCCCATGGTGGGAAGTTTCCTGAAAGAAAACTTAAGCAGCCCCACTTCCCACAAGAATGCATTGGTGAATAGCTGGTGTCTGGTGGACTTTGCCGACACTAACTTTTCAACCCTAAGACTCTTGTACAGAAGGATTTCCCAGATGGCCTGCGGCTGGTCGTCTTTACTTACTGCCCCAGTCTCCTGTCTGTATCACTCCATATAGATAGTGAATACCTCCTTGCTCTTATGCCGCCGGCAACATGGGGTACAGAGTAGGAAGAATGCTGAGTGGAGAACTCACCTGAACATGAATCCTTCCTCTATCGCCGTGCAAGGTATCTAATTTTCTTCAGACTCAGTTTCCTATTCTCTGTTATTAGAATAGCAATATTGCCTCAGAATTTTAACAAGAGCAATATTACTTGTAAAGCATTTAGCATGGTGCCATATGTGTGTGTGTTATAAGCCAAGTTTTTGATAGTGTTATTCTTACTTGGTGCAGAATAAATGATTGTAAATAATCACTTTATTTAATTTTATAAATGTATCTATTGTACACATCTAGTTATACACAAGAATACAAGTTCCTTGCCGAGGAGGAAGCTGAGAAGGCAGACCCACTGAAGTGAATGTTTGTAAACCGTTGTCAGCGACACCAATTTGACTTTCTCTCCTCAGAAGCAGCTAAAGTAGGGGGAACCTCTGGTGGTCCTTTCTCATCTGTGTCACACTAAGCAGGTCTCGGGCTCTGGCTCACAGACCACTTGTCCTTTGGAAAACATGTGTCAACATTTGATTGAGTGAGAGTGAGGCATCTAAGAGGTGGTTCGGTCATTAGAAGGGATTAAAACCGTTTTCACAGGAGTAAGCTCTTGCTCTCATGAGACTAGATTAGTTACCATGGGAGTGCTTATTACTAACCACATTCAGCTACCCCTGCTCTCTTTCTTGTTCTTTCGTTCACCACATGATCTTCCCCAAAGATGCTTCTTCTGGTTGTCCACCATGTGTGAAGCAGCAAATGGCCCTCACCAGAAGCCAAGGAGATGCCAGTGTCACACTCACCTGATTCTAAATCCATGAGATAAATCAAACTAATTTGTATAAGTCACCTGGCCTCAGAGAGTTTGTTACAGCAACAGAAACAAAACTAAAATTCAGTATGCCAGAGATGAGGACCTCACTAACTTCCCTGGGCCTACCGGAGGATGCTCAGAACACATATACACTCATTTCTTTCAGAGTGTCAGAATTACAAATTACCCAGGATGCACAGAGATCTGCCTGTGTATTGATAGGCTCCCTCTTGACTCATTAATTCATCTATTCAGTCATCTGCTATTAACTAAGCAATAACATTTGCGCCCAATTGCTAAGTTAAGATGTATGAAGTTTACCTTTATCAAGGAGGTTATCATAGGGATCCCATTTAAGAGATCACAAGACACAGAAAATAGAGTGTTCAGTATGTCTGAGAAGGTGGGCTAAGTAGGATTCAAGAAAAAAGATGAACCCCACCAAAGCGTAACAAGATAAAATTTGATAAGCTTAAATGTAAACTTTGGGCCTGACAAGATGGCTCAGTGGGTAAAGACAAGCCACCAAGTCTAACTACCTGAGTGCAAACGCTTTCATTCATATGGTGGAAGGAGAGACCTGACTCCTCAGAGTCATTCTTGGATCTCCACAGGAGCACCACGGCGCAAACACACACACACACGCAACACACAGAGAGAGACAAAATAAATAAATAAATAAATTGTAATTTACAAACTTTATGCATTAAAGAATGATAACAAAAAAAACAATGTGCAGAACAAAAGAAAGTTTCTGTAAATGATATATATGATGCAGGTTATCATCTATACAGACTAGATAAAAAGAACTCCTGCAACTCACAACCAAAAGCAAACAACTTAAGTTTAAAACAAAAAAAAAAAAGTTGCCAAAGGACTTGAATAGACTTTCTCTGAAGAAGATGTACAAATGACCAGTAAGCACATGAAAAGAAAATCATCATTGATCATTAGAGAGGGAACAGCAAATTAAAACCTCTAGGAGGCATCACTTAAAACCCATTAGGATGACTACAGCAAAAGAGAAAGGGGGAGAGAGGAGAGACAAGGAGCCAGAGACAGGAAGAGAGAACGAAAACATTTACAATGTGAAGAAACTGAAATTCCTGTGCACTGTTTTTGGTTTAAAAAAATTGTAGAATTATTGTGAAGAACAGTATCAACCTCTCAAAAACTTAAGCATAGAATTATCATACAGCCCAGGAATTAATTCTACTCCTAGGTATGTGTTCCCCATTCAAGTGATAGTCGGGAATTTGTACATGAGTGTTCATAGCAACATTATTCACCAAAAGATGTAAGCAAGGGGGCTGGAGAGATGGCTCAGCGGTTAAGAGCACTGGCTGCTCTTCCAGAGGTCATGAGTTCAATTCCCAGCAACCACATGGTGGCTCACAACCATCCATAATGAAATCTGGTGCCCTCTTCTGGCCTGCAGATATACCTGCAGACAGAACATTGTATACATAATAAATAAATCTTTATTTAAAAAAAAAAAAAAGATGTAAGCAATCCAGTGTCCATCACTGATAAATGTATATACATACAATGAAATACTGTTCAGTCTTTAAAAGCAAGGAGATCCTGCCACATGCTGCAACATGAATAAACCTTGAAGATTCTATATTAAGTAAAATAAGTCAAAGACAGAAGAAAATAGGCAGCTAGTGGTTTCTGGATTCCCTCTCTGAAGATACCAAAAGGAAACTGAAATTTCTTATAGAAAATGACATAGCATTCACATACCACCTATATGCATCTTTCTGTATACTTTAAGTCAACACTAGGTTACTTATTTTTGATTTTTTAGTTTGTATTGGTTCTTTGTGAATTTCACATCATGTGTCCCAAACCCACTCATCTTCCCATCCTCTTAAACCTGCCCTCTGCCCTTGCAATCTCACCCCAAAAGAAAAAAAAAATCTCATTGTGGAAGCTTTACTGTGCTACTGTGTGTCCCATAGTATACTCCTTTGTTCACACTTTCTTGCTTGCAAATGTTCATTGCAATGTGGTCTGGTTCCAGGTCTCTGGCTTCTGCTACACTATCAATATTGGATCCTCACCAGAACTCCTCTCAGATATCCTGTTGTTACCCTGTGTCGTGGAGATCCTGCAGCTTTGGTTCTGCAGATCTGATCCTTCCATGTGTTCCAGCAGTTGGTCGATGGGGTAGATGTTGGGATGGGCTAACTCAAAGCCCTGGATCTGGGCCTGGGAAGTAACTGAACTGGTCAGCTTGACAGCTCTCCTGCACCCACTCCGCCAGGGTGAGCTAGCTCTCCAGCACTGCCTGGTAGCTCTTCCAATGCAGCAGCCAGCAAGGGGCAGAGCCAGTTCTCCTGATCTTGTATCCTCAGTGCTGGTTCACCCTCACCGATGCCAGCAGGGCCAAACCTACTTTACTGCCCATGCAAAGTGCAGGGATGCTCTCCCGAGTACTGCACTTGGTGAGGGGTTGAGCCAGCTCTTCTACTCTCACAACTTCAGGACCAGCTCTCCTGGTGAGGGATGGGGCCAGTTCTGCACAGCCCTCAGACATCAACATGGACCCAGGCAGAACCCAGACCAAGGATGTCCACCTGCTCTTTGGTGGCAACAGACCCCTGCTGCTGCAGAGTCACAGGACCAGACATGGCCCTTGGTGGCAGCACAGGCCAGGACCTCACCATGGCCTTAGATGGCATCAGCAGCTACATGTATCAGTCTATTCCTCACTACTCTCGAATCTCCAGTTCTGACTCCCTTCACGGTGTACACATCCTTCTGCTTCTCTTTTTCTTCCATTTCTACACTACTTACTTGCTCATCTTATTGGTGCCTGGGGTCTCTATGTGTTTGGGATCATCTCAGTAGTGGTCTCAAGTGTCCTATGTCCCACCTGAGCAGTATGGCAACAGGTGGGGGTCATCCTGGGCATGGTCTGCCCATCCAGGCCTCGAGGCACTGGACTAATGGTTGCCTCAGGCTTGCTCCCTGCCTGGGCCCTATGGCACCAGACTGATGGTCATCTTTGGCTCTCTCCCTATCCAAGCCTTCTAGATTACTTCTAATGTCTAGTTCAATGTAAATGCTATATAAATAGTTGTTAGACTGTATTATTCAGCAAATAACAGGATAAAACCTTTGCACAGCTTAATATACACAGTTCTTAAGTGTTTTCCCACTGTAGCTAGTCAGACATTCAGATGAAGACATCGTGGATACAGAACCACAGCAAGGAGAATCAACAATGCTGTATGTCTTTGCTTCTGTGAATATCTAGAATAGTCAAGTTTACAGAGACAGTGAATAGTGTTGGTTTCTAAGAGCTAGGGAAGGAAGGACAGGAAGTTATTCTTTTTGCTTGGTTTGGGTTGGTTTTGGTTTTTGTTTTTGTCTTTTGGTTTGGTTGGTTATTATTATTATTATTATTATTATTATTATTATTATTTTGTTGTTTTTATTTGGTTTTCAAAAACAGGGTTTTTCTGTGTAGCCCCGGTTATCCTGGAACTCACTCTGTAGATCAGGGTGGCCTTGAACTCAGAGATTCACCTGCCCACTGCCTCCTGAGTGCTGAGATTAAAGGCGTGTGTCACCACCATTGCCATAAGTGGGCAGAATTGATTCTTTAACAAAGTGTGGCCGGGCGGTGGTGGCGCACGCCTTTAATCCCAGCACTTGGGAGGCAGAGGCAGGCGGATCTTTGTGAGTTCGAGGCCAGCCTGGTCTACAAAGCGAGTCCAGGACAGCCAGAGATATTCAGAGAAACCCTGTCTCGAAAAACCAAAAAAAAAAAAAAAAACAAAAAAACAAAAACAAAAACAAAGTGTGGCATGATGATGTATACAGTTTGATTTCTGTTCATAGCTTCATGATTTGGTTTTTGTCTTCTCTCCTTTTGTCCTTTGTTCCTGATACAGCTAGAGATCATTAAAGGTTTTTTTTTTTAATGTCTTTTATTATAACTTGGGACTCCTCTCTCAGGAAAATATTTCTCCTGCTTATCTCCATCCCAGGGTAATTCATAGAAACTGTAATTTCTCTTCCCTGGGTTGGGCCTAATGGTTAATTTTGCTTGTCAACTTGATAGGATCTAGAATGACTTAGGTGACAATCTGCTGGACATGTCTGTGAGGGGGTTTTAATTAAGTTAACTGAGGAGAGACAGCCCACCCTGAATGTGAGCAGTACCATTCCATGGGCTGTGGTTCTGGACTGAAAAAAGTGACCTAAATAGCCCCACTCCTCCATAATTCCTGACTGTAGACGCAATGTGACCAGCTGCCTGGTACTCTTGCATCATGCCTTTCATAGAAGTTGATTTTTGTCAGATATTTTGTCACAGCAACAAAAATCAATCAATCCTCAATAAAAATAACCAATGCAGAAAAAAATCATTGCCAGAAGTGGAGTTGATGCTATGACAAACCTGGCCATGTATTTCATAAGCACAAGAAACGTGGGAAGTTTCCCAAAATTTGGAACTTTGGGCTTGAAAAACTATAGAACATTATAAGCAAAGCTTGATTGACCATTCTGGTGGGGATTTGAAAGACCAGAATGCTGAGAGAAATCTGGACAGTTAAAGCCCTGGCTCATGAACTGTTGGAAAGGGGCTAGAGGACAAGCTGTCACATCCTAGCAAAGAATCTGGCTATATTCTGCCCACATCCTGAGAGCTTGAGTGAGATTGAGTTCAAAAGTAATAAATAGACTAATTTCTTTGGCATAAGCATTTCGAAACTACATAACATTTAGACTGTGGTTTGGCTACTGTTCACTGCTCTTCTTCAGCTCAGTGGGGAGAGAGAAAAAGATTAGACAAATGTGCTTTAGTGGGGAAGGGTGCTTGAGCAAGTAGGTGAGAATAATTAGACAAAGCATCTGTACCTGTTGGAGAGATAAACACTGTTAGAGAGAAGCCTCACTCCGCTTCACTGAGACACTAGGAAAAGCACCCTAAGGCCAACATCCTACTCGCTGAAGGCTCTAATTTACAGAAATGCAAATTCATTTGATAAGGGAAAGATGGAGCTGATAGTGCCATTGTAGAGGTTTTCTGCTTAAAATAAAAGCAGCTACCTATACACAAAGAGGCTTCTGCAATTGTGGTCCAAGGGGCCAGGTTACACCTAGAGATGTCAGATGTGGTATTGTCTATGTAATACTGGTTCTACGGGCACAGTAAAGCCAGGAATGATGGGTGCATGCCGCTTGACAGCAGTGATTTACAGCAAGCCATTTAGATCAATATGTGGCAGTATTGATCTCCTTGAGAGGAGACCCTGAGAAGCCACTTGGTGAAACTGTGATGGTAAAGCCTAAGTTCCAATGGAGACTCCAGGATTTTGGAGATGCCAGTACCTGGGGTATATAAAAAAGCAGGCTGTGCAAGCCATGAAGGAGCAAGCCAGTAAGTAGCATTCATCCTTCTGCTTTGGTTCCTGCCCCAGGGATGCTTCCCCCAAGTCTCCGTCCTGAGTTGGATATGAAAATGTAAGAAGAAATAAACTCTTTCTAACCAAGTTGCTTTTCGTCATGGTATTTTATCTCATCAATAGAAACGCTAAGACAACCATTGTATTTAGTAATATATAAGCTATTTTTGACTATACAGCACTCATAGTTAAGAGACTGCCCAGGTCTTAGACTCTGAACTTTCACTGTGAGGACGTTTAAAGTCAGACTGAATGCATTTGTATGTCACAAGGAGTGGAAGATTGTGGCTTAACTGTGCTATATCTGCATGCCAAGCTATTTAAATATCTTTCTTTGTAAGCTGTCTTGGCCTTGGTGTCTCTTCACAGCAATAGAACTCTAAGACAACCTAAAACAAAATAAAAACAAACAAACAAAACAGCCAAAGAAACAAACAAACAAAAATTCCACGAAATTATAACAAAAAAAAAATCAATAAGGCACACACAAAAAAGCATGAAGTCTGTTTTGTGTTGGCCAACTACTGAGCTTGGGGCCTGCCCTGGAGTGTGTTTGATATATGCAGTGACATTCCGTTGGACAAAATTGAATTTTCCGTTTCCCAGCAGCTGTCAATTGGAAATAGCTTCTTGGTGATTGGCTGGGTTTTGTGGCCACTTCCTCTTCTCTGTGATGGGATTTGGTCTGGCTTGAACTTGTTTAGGTCTCGTGCATGCTGTCACAGTCTGTGCATCTATAAATGCATCAGCCCTGTTCTGTCTGGAAGACCCTGTTTCCTTGGAGTCACTCACCACCTCTGTCTCTCACCCGCTTCCTATCTCCTCTTCTACATAGACTTCTGAGCCTCGAGGGGAGGGGTTTGATAAAAACATCGCATTACTGAGTGCTCTGAAGTATCTGGCCTGTTCTCCAGTTGTGGGTCTTTGTGTAAGAAGAAGCTTCTCGGATGAGTGTCGGGGACAATAACATGAGTCCCAGCCGAGTGTGGTGGATGTGAGTCCTTAGGAGAGAGCAATTCTGCTGGTCAGTAAGTCCTGAGTTGGATATGAAAATGTAAGAAGAAATAAACTTCAGTAAGTTTCAGTCAGTAAGTAAGGAGTCACAAAGGAATTTTTTTTCCTCTTTTCTTTTTTTTTTTTAATTGGCTTCTAGAAAAGCTTCCCCATCTACTCCCTCAGGACAAGGTTTCTCTATGTAGCCTTGGCTGTCCTAGAGACCAGGTTGGCCTCAAACTCAGATCTGCCTGCCTCTGCCTCCCCAATGCTGGGATTAAAGGTGTTATGCCACCATTGCCAAGTTGAAAAGCTTAAAAAAAAAGTATAAATAGCTCAAATGGCATTTTGATTGAACTACTGGTCTGGCAGCTATTTATTTCCAATTCACTGTGGTCAATAAATAAGCATGAGAGAGTGTGTTGATGAGGAACTGTGTGTCCTGTTGGTGATGTTAGTTATTTGGACTCTGGGACACTTTAGAATTACAGTCTAGTTTTAAACATTCCCCCCCCCCCCCCACATCAGGGTATTTTGCATTACTATAACAAAAGCCTGGAGCAGGCTTTCTTCATTTATGAGATGCTTATTTTGGCTCAGATTCTGGGGTATAAAGTCATTTGTTGATGGCCTTTTGGCTATCAGAATCTTCATGGGGTACTCAGCATCATAAGACAAGAGATAGGGAGGGGCAGGTGAGAGAGAGAGAGAGAGAGAGAGAGAGAGAGAGAGAGAGAGAGAGAGAGAGAGGTGTATCTGATCCTTCTTCTTCCTCTTCTAAAGCCACTGGAGGAAATCCTGATGCTTCCACCCTAATGGTCACCTCATTAAACATCATGATTACATGAAGTTAAGTTCATACTATGCTTACACTCACTCACACGGGAGATTAAATTTCAACACTTATACACTGGAAGACATTCAAACCACATCTAAGCTCTATGACAAACTTTTTTTCTAAGTATCTCCATCCCATTCGACTCTGTACCCCACAGTCCTATAACAAAGACACCAGGAAGGCTGGAAGCTTAGACAAGGACAAAGGACTGTGTGGCACATGGACTCCTGGCTGAGACCTCTGTGGAAACAGCAGTAGCAGCAGCAGCAGCATATTGAAGGAGAACCAGACCTGGGGCGTAGGGGGCTATGATAGGGCAAGACAGAATATGCTGCTCAGCGGGATAGAGACAGTGTTTTGGAACACACTACTGAGGAGATGTGCCATTCCTTTAAAGAAGAATAAAAGCCGAATTTCTGTTTTCCCAAACCTATTACTGAAAGGTATGCCAGGCATGGTAGCACACACCTTTAATCCCAACACTGAGAGGCATAGATCTGTACAGTTCAAGGCAGCCTGACAGAGAATTCTGGACCAACCAGGGCTGCAGAGTGAAAGGCTGTCTAACGCATAACCAAACAAAAGAAACAAAAATCATTCAATTACTGGAAGATGATCCTGAAAGGAATAGGGAAAGACAGCCCTATTGAAGGAGGGTAAGATCCCTGTTCCAGGACCAGGGTTCCTCGAGCTCCTCCCCCTGCTCACACGGTTAGCTCCCAGTCTGTCCATGGCTGGTACTTTTCTCTCACCTCTCCAAATCCCAGTTATCTAAGAACATATCAAATGTTCTAACATGGTGGTGTCATTTGGAGCCATGAAAAGATTCTGAAACTAGATGGTGGTAATGGTTGAACAACATTACAGAAATACTTGATGTCACTGAGTTGGGGAATCTTCAGATGTCTTAAGATGGTAAATTCTATGATTGCTTTATTTGCTACAATAAAAGAACTTAGAAACACCTTGTTCACTTTCTGCAGTCATTTTCCTCCAACTCGGAGCCCTAATCATTGGCAGGCTCACAGCGGCCTTCATATTGAATCTGCACACCCATTCCCTTCAATTCAGAGCAATTCTTGTGTTCAGTGCTTTGTGTGTATGCCTTTCTTCTTTTTCTGTGTCATGAGAATTGCATGCTATTGAAGTGCTTAATAACTATTTTCTGAATGAGTGATCTATTCCCATCATACTCTTGGTAATGGTAAGAGCCTATGACTGCACTCAGGCACCTGAGACAATGTGCCAAGGGTCCTTTGCTTTCCAGATCTGCTGCTGACACATTCTGTGGGTGAGATAGTCTATTTTTCAAAAAAAATTTTTTTTCTCTATTTTTTTATCCCTTCTGCAGAAATGGTACTAAAAATATCTATTCTGGATATAGAAGAATTGAAAAAGAAGTATTTGAAAAAAATACTTTGGAAATAAAATCATTAAAAGGCTGTGAAAAGATTGAAGGAATTGTTCCTCCCAAGAAAATGTGAGACAAAGAAAGTAGGAATTATAAATATATGTTTGTGTATATATGTATATATGTGCATGTACATACATATAGAACATATAGTTTTGTTTTCTTTCTCATTTATTATTTTTGTGGAGGAGGGTCACACAAGACAGAGGACAGCTCTGTGGAGTCAGTTCTGTCCTTCCACCTTTCCGTGAGTTCCAGGAAAGGAACTCAGGATGTGAGGGCTGTGCACTGAGCTCTTTAACCTTCTCAGCCACCTCATTGGCTCCTAGTTTTTAAAGTCAGGTTAGCCTCAAACTCATTATGTAGCCAAGGGTGACCTTGAACTCTTGCCTCCACCTCCCAGGTGCTGGAATTACAGGCATGAGCCACCACCAGCACTCTGGTTTAAAACAGGCTTACACTAATATAAAGTTGTTTTCTACCTCCAATGCAACTCAATAAATGTTATTTCAAGAATTCATTCACCATTTCAGTCTTCCTACAAATGTGGGTTTTCAGTTTTTGGAAAATGGATCCTGAGGACTCTAGTCAAAAACATTTGATTCAGAGTATAATGGTCCTGCTGCCTTGAGTTTTTTCCTGGCTAAATTCACAGTATGACTTACCAGCAGGCCACTTGCCCACTCTTGAGCTTCCTGACCCAGCAAGGCCTCCCCACAGCAAGGATTTCCATGTGCTTTTGGAGGGTTAACGAACTGAGGAGCTCCCAGTTAGCCAGGAAAGGGCCTCAAACAGACTGGAAGGGCCCTGGTCTCTCCTCACTTTTACCAGCAATGCTCACATGGCCTGAAGCTTCATTGTTAAGATGAAAAAGCAAATGGAGAAATAAATACCTGGATCACTCAGACAATGACCAGTGTCACTTAGAGCGCCGTGCACCTGATGGAAATCAATGCCAAACCAAGTGAATTTTTTCCACCCTCCTGATCACCCTGCTTTATCAGAATCATTCTCTGGAACTCTGCTTCCCTCTAGTCAGCCCACTCCTAGAGAATAGCTTCTGTCCCCAACTCTACTGCCAGTAAGAACTGTAAATTGAAGCAATTACCTGGGTTGTTCAAGGAAAAAAAAAAAAAGCCTCAGACATTCTTCTGCCTGAATGATCCAGGTAATTGCTTCAATTTTCACCTCAGCTCCTGTCTTGGTAGTCCCCAGGATGGCCATTTAACTGAAAGCCTGGGGTCTGCAGGTTACCATGTGGGTCTAATCATTTCTGATTGCCCAGGCCCAGCCTCATTCTTATAAGTGTGAAAAGGAAAGATCCGACCCTAGTGAAGATTAAAACCCAAAGGAGCAGATGAATTCCTTTTAAAGACACTGGAGGAAAAATCCCTTTAAAACTTTCAAAAATAATGTGCTATCATAGAATAGAAAAATCTGGATGTCTTTCAAAATTTATCACATCAGTGAGGAAGAAGGAGCAACCCTCTAGCATGACATCAGCATGTGTGGGAGTGAACCCTTTCTCTTCCCGAGGACTGACACACTGGCTGAGGTTTTACTGGATTAGACCCTTAATGTTCTTACAGAAATATGGAAGAATTATGTGGGGGAAATCATTGGTTCTAAGAAAGTACAGGAAAAGAAACATCAAATTCTAACATGCAAGTAAGAAGACATCTGTGAATGAACATTGGGTCAGTGAGTTACAGGAGATGAGGGGTACTCAGCCCTCTTGGGGATAACCCAAAACAGTCAAATTGCTATAATTTATCCAAGACCCACTTGGACAAAAAAATTCCACATTGGTAGTTCTTCTAAAATCCACTCACAGGAAACCACCAAGGAGATAAACTGTCCTAAAATGAACCAGGAAACACAATTGGGATATCCATTTTACATCCCACATCAAGTTCCATAAAAATTCCCTGGAGACTTCATGTTGCGGAGGTTCTTGTGTGCTGGGACCTGATGGAGTCCTTTCTCTTATGATACTCTACATGGCTCCTTCTGGGAAGAATCCTCCCTGACAGAGTCTATCCATGGTGGCCCAGCTCTATATGGATCCCAGGTTTGCGACCCCAATTAAACTACCATGCTCCAAAAAAAAAAAAAAAACAAAAAAAACAAAAAAAAAAACGAAGCGTGGTCTTGCAATCAGCACTCCTAGACTGTGGGAAGAAAAAAGGAGAACTATGACTTTCTACTACCCACAATGAAGTTAGTGAAGCATTGGCATTATCTGAAATACCTCTCTGTGTACATAGTCACAGACCCTGGTGACAAGTGGTGGGGTGGGGGTGGGACTCCCCATAGAGTTCCCTTTTCTTTTTTAAGTGGTAAATGAGGTGATGTCTTCTTCAACAGAGGTCAAGGGGAGCTTTTTTTCAACACTTGTGTTTGTTGGCTATTGCTGGGAACAAATCACTTCAGCTCTCCAAGAAGCACTTGCTGGTTCTTTGTTTTTGTTTTTGTTTGTTGCTGTTGTTTTGTTTAGCTCAGCAATCTTGGAGCCATATAGCTTGGTCTTGTGGCTTGAGGCTCTGTCATACATCCAGGGATGCAGTCATTTTAAGGCTCAAATGGGGAAGGGTCCACTTCCAAGATGCTTCATGGTTGTTAGTCTCAGCTCTTCGTTATGTGGGTCACCCACAGCAGTAAAGATCATTACAGTGGATGAGAGAGTGGGAACAAGACAATAATCACATTACAGTAAGCAGAAGCCTGTCACAGGCTTAGTGGACACTCAGTGAAAAGGCTTCCATGTGAATACTCAGGGGACTGGCCCACTGGGAACTAGTTAAACAAGCAATCATGTACTCCTAGATCTCTCTCTCTCTCTTTGGTTTTTCGAGACAGGGTTTATCTGTTTAATAGCCCTGGCTGTCCTGGACTTGTTTTGTACACCAGGCTGGCCTTAAACTCACAGAGATCTGCCTACCTCTGCCTCCCGACTGTGCAACCACCCCCCCCCCCGCCTACTCCTAGATCTCTTATACAAAAGTGGGTATAGAATAGAATAATGAACACAACTTTGAACCAAAATACACCCTTTTCTCAAACAGCCTCTGTCTGAAGTATAAGTTATAGATAAATATAGCCATTTAAGCAACATCTCAAGACAGCAGCCATAAAGGAAAAGAGAAATATATTACATTTCATTAAAAAGATGGAATCCTGTACATCAAAATCCATACCGGAGAATAAATGTTAAAACTCAGCTGAAGAAGGTTTTTGTGACATGCATAACAAAGAGTCAATACCTTTATTAAAGAATTCTTAAAAAAAAAGAATTCTTACAAATCAATATGACAGTTGTAAATGCACAGGAGAAAAGCTATCTTTGTGCACTGAAACACTACACACAAAAGAATTACAAATTACCAGGAAATGCATGGAAAGCTTAGTAACCAGGGGGATGCCTGTTAAATTGGCAAGGATGACAAAGAATAATAGGACTGCCTACCCCAGCGTAAGTCAGGCAGGCAGCCTTCTTTCATCCTATGGTAAAGAGGTAGATCTGTGTATTGTTTTCTAGGAAGGCGACAGAAATCTGAACTTGACAAATGTACAGATATGGACTTCCTGCTATCACAGGCAGAAGCGTCAGGCCATAAGCATGTGACCACCCCCCAAGAATTGCAACATTGCATAAAGACATCTGGGAACTAAAGTTGGAAAATTTGCCAAGTCTTAGAGAGCCTTGAAAAGCAGGTGGAGCTACTGTTAGCCTTGACAGGCAGTGAACAGCCCCCAGGATTTAGTGAATAGGAACGCAGGTTAAAAACAAAACAAAAAGCCCTAAACATAATTAGAATCCTCTAGAAAATATTGGGACCCAGAAGCAGAATTCAGAAGACGTTTTCCTCTTCCCAATAGAATTCTGCCCCTCTCTGCTTGATCTCATGGTCTCTCAGCAGGATGTCTTTAGTACTCAGCCTTTAGGCCCTGCTCACATTCACAGGTGAGGCCTATGGCATGGTGAGCCTGATATCATCATCCCAGGCCTGGAAATGGTTACCAAGAACTGCAAGGATGGAGATTCCTAAACCATGGCAGTTAGTCAGGATGCTTTGGGTTCCAAGGAATAGAAATATATGTAAGTTATCTGAAACAAACGGCAGAGAGGGAGTAAATTATATTCTTGAAGAATTATAAGGCTAAATGGCAACTAAACTCAGAAGCAAATCAGATTCAGCGAGCTGAAAACACTGCAAAGTTTCTTTTCGTCTGTGCTTTGCTGTTTGCTGCATGAACCCTGTATTCTTTTCTTATGGTTGGGGCTCCTTGCCTTCTCTAAGCAGTACCACAGAATATTCAGCTACCATACTTGACACTTGGAGGATAACAGAAGCTCTTTCACTCTGTTTCAATGTCTCATCCCAGGGCAGGCTTGCCTCTGTTAGATGAATCAATTCCAAACCAGGGCAGTGTCATGTTCAACAATCCTGGTTGTCATAAGTGACCCTGTAATTTGTGGGTTGGAAAGAGAAGGGTAGGGAGCATGTGCCAGGAAAGCAAGTCCACTACAAAAGCTGGTGACGTGTGTATGTGTGTGTGTGTGTGTGTGTGTGTGTGTGTGTGTGTGTGTGTGTGTTTATGTAGGTATATACACATGTGTGTGGTATACACTCGTGCTAGAGTATGTGGAGGTCAGAGGTCAATGTTAATTGTGTCAGATGTTTTCCTAATCACTCTCCAGCTTAACTTTTGAGCTAGAGTCTCTCAGTTTACTTGGATCTCATTGATTCAGCTACACTGCCTGTCCAGTGAGCTCCAGGGGTCTGCTGTCTTTACCTCATCCTCCACCACCAGAGTTATTACTACACAGGGCTTGCTGATTGATTGATTGATTGATTGATTTGGATACTGGGGATCTGAACTCCATGCATGACTAGTGGGTGCTTTTTCTTTTACTGACTGAACCATCTCTCCAGCCCTCCCAAACAACTGTTCATTTCTCACAGTCCACGGGATACCTGGGCGGTGTTGCTGACCTCTGCCAGGTCCATCTGACAAGGACTCAAAGCACTGGATGTCTGCTGTCTGCTGATCATGACATGACCTTGGCTCCACAAGGATCTGCCAGGAACATCCTCAGACAGAGTCGGAGACCCAAAGCTGACCAGGCCAACTGGGCTGGAGGACCAGTAAACATACACTTACACCTTCATGCTTTCTCTTGCCTCACAGTTGAGAACATTGACCAAATCTGGCCACATGGTTGAAACAAGACACACTTAGAGGAGACTAAAATATTATATAGCAAAGAATGCTACTATGGAGTATAGGCTGAACTGTGCCTCTCCCTCGAGTTCATGATCCCTGACCCTCATGTGACTTCATCTGGAGATAGTGTCTCTAGGAGGGAATGAAATTTCAATGGGTTCTTAAGTTTGGGGTCCTCTCTGTGGATTGCTAGTCCAGACAGTCCCAGAATTTCCTTTCCCCAGACACAGCCTCCTGGGTAGCTGTGGTTAGAGGTCTGTACCACTGGACTCAGCAAAGTTGCAGTTTAATCCAATAAGTACATTGTTATGAAAATAAAGAGAGAAAGATTCCCTCTCTACACATGTGAACACAATGAGAAAATGCTGTTACAGGAGAGGAAGGTGGCCCTCCTAAACTAAACAATCTTGACCTTAAACTTCCAGCTTCCAGAACTTCCAAAACACATTCTATTGTTTGAGTCCTGCATTGTTTGTTTCTTTGTTGCTGTAAAAAACTCTTTGACCTAAAAGAGGAAAGAGTTCATGTGGCTTACAGGTTACAGTCCATCACTGAGGAAGCCAAGGAGAGAACTCTAGGTAGGAACTTGGAGGCAGGAATCGAAGCAGAGATCAGGAATGCTAATTGCTGGCTTGTTCAGCTACTTTTCTTACACAGCCCAGGCCCAACTGCCTAGGAATGGTAACGATCACAGCGGGCTACATCAATTAGAAATCTAGAAAATGCCCCCACAGACATGCTCACAGACCAACATGATTCAGGCAATTCCTCCAATGAGGTTCCCCACTCAGGTGACTCTAATTTGTGAAGAGTTAACTTTAAAAGCAACCATCACAGGCCTCCTTGACATTTTGTTCTGGCAAGATGAGCTCACTTAGATAGGTGTAGGCATGAAAAGGTTGTTGACCCAGGTCACCCACAGTCTTCTACCTCCAGAAAGAAAGAGGGAATGAAGAAAGGAGGGGAACATGAAAGGAAGGAGGCAAGGGAAGGGAAAAAAAAAGAAAGGGGGGACAGAAAGATGGGGATGACTTCTTTTAAATCTGAATCATTGAAAATATAAGCAAAGCCCTCCTTTCAATCTCCATCTGTGACCAGACATGACCAGAAGGGAAAGAACACTGGAACCAGGGGCAGAGAAGGAGCCTGAGTCTGGCTCATTCTATTCCAAAAATAAATGGAGATTATTTGGAGAGTTTCCACACATGGAACAAAGATTGTGTGGAAAGCTATGGTTCTGTGGAGGGCTCTTATCGTAGCCTATTCACTTTCTGTCTCAAAATGACAGGCAAGCTTTAGGAACAGGGTTATTTATGAATATCTTTCTGTTTAATAGAGGATGCTTATAAGTTTCCCTACCCTACAACATAAATAGAAAATGGCTGCAATGAGAAAAGTTTCTTTAAGATACTTTGGCTTAAGCCGGGCGGTGGTGGCGCACGCCTTTAATCCCAGCACTTGGGAGGCAGAGGCAGGCGGATCTTTGTGAGTTCGAGGCCAGCCTGGTCTACAAAGCGAGTCCAGGACAGCCAGAGATATTCAGAGAAACCCTGTCTCGAAAAACCAAAAAAAAAAAAAAAAAAAAAAGATACTTTGGCTTGAGTTTTACAAAATATCTTACAAAAGAAAAAATATTGCCAGGCGTGGTGGCACACGCCTTTAATCCCAGCACCTGGGAGACAGAGGCAGGCGGATCTCTGTGAGTTCAAGGCCAGCCTGGTCTACAAAGTGAGTCCAGGACAGCCAGGGTTACACAGAGAAACCCTGTCTCAAAAAAAAAAAAAGAAAAGAAAAAATATTCATTCATATATTTGTTTTAGGAAATCGTACCACTTATCACTAAGGACTCTTTTTATGTTTTAGGGGAGAAGGTGTTACTGGGAATTAAACCCCAGGCCTCACACTTGTCAACCAAACACTTTACCACTCAGCTATGTCACCAGCCCTCTCTAAAGCTGCTTTTTAACTAAAACACAAAATAAAATAAACACATACCCAAACCCAGCATTACATCCTTTCTATCATGAAAGCTATTAAGATAAGCAAGATATTGTTCCCACTTCGTAGAGTTTACCATCAAGTAAATAAAGGCTGGTGGAGGGACAAGTAACTCAAAGATTTTACTTTACAAAGATATCACTGTCCCATAGATGCCTCGGTTTCCAGTAGCATGTATTTATTTTATTGTCCCCACAAGGTAAGGTAGCTCTTTGTCAAAGCATCTTTCAAATACGTGTCCATGGCAGTCGTCCTAGATAAACCATTTTGAAATCAAACCTAAATTCCTGCAATAACCTTGTGTCCTCTTATCTCATATGGGTCCCTCTGGCAACAGCAGGAAACTCGGTTTCATTTTTTATTATTCCATAAATTAGAGCTGATGTGGTGAGAAAGAAACTAGAAACAGGAAGCACAGTTACAGAAAACGTGGCAGAAAAAAAAAAAGCACATGAAACTGCAGGAAACATGATTATCACCACCACACAGCACAAGAGGGTTAGTTGAAAAGCTTAACAAGCCTGATGTCTGAGGGTGACTGAGTGAAAAATAAGTAGACGAAAATATGACTTGCTTTTCTGTTCGGTAGGGGAGAAGTTACCTAGTCTCTCTCTGCTTAAACTTCCTCATCTGTAAAAGAAGAAATGTACTGTAGCTGTACTATGGGGTTGAATGAGATGGTGGACATCAAGTCAGAGCCACCCTGACAAAGAATGAGCACAAGAGCATTTGTTGTTATCGTTGCCAATTATTGTCACTCACGTTTGGCTACATTTTGGTCACCTCCCCTGAAATTTTGTTTAGACCCTCAGTGCCACAAACTCTCCCATGAGTATCATTCCATTACCTCCCAGCCCTGAATCTTTTGATACAACCAAGGCCAAGGTCAAGAACCAGGTGCCGGGGCTGGAGAGATGGCTCACAGGTTAAGAGCACTGACTGCTCTTCTAGAGGTCCTGAGTTCAATTCCCGGCAACCACATGGTGGCTCACAACCATCTATAATGAAATTTACTCCCCTCTTCTGGCTTCAGGCATACCTGCAGACAGAACAATGTATATGTAAAAGAAAAAAACAAAACAAAACAAAACCAGGTTCCACTTAGTTTTCCATTGTTATTTTTACCCCCAAAGCAGTCAAGGTCTGAAGAAACACAATGTCATCCTCAGCAAAGACAAGAGTTTGCAATCTCAGTTCTCAGTTCTGCCTCTAGAAATTGTCATAGCACTTCCACTCAGACAAAAATCTTTGTCTTTCAAGTGACTAAGATCCCCATTTGCTGTCAGGTGAGGAGCAGAGAATCACTCTACACACAGATCTCTAAATGATGGCGGCTGTTTTGGGCCCTGATGGCTGATCTTCATTGTTAGATGAAGTTGATTCAAATCACCAAGGAGACATAACTCTGGGGACATCTATGGAGTGTTTTCAGAGAGGTTTCACGGGGGTGGGGGGGACGATGAATGTTGGTGGTGCTATCCTATGCGCTGGAGTTCTGGACTGCCTAAAAGGAGAAAGTAAGTTAAACACTAGCATTCACATCTCTCTGATTCCTGACTGCAGCTTTAACATGACCATCCACCTTACTCTCCTGTCTTCATTCATTCCCCACCATGATGGACTGTGCCCTCAAACTGTGAGTCTAAGTAGACCCTTCCTTCCATAAGTCATTTTATCAGGAATTTTAGAGAAAGTCACATTGAGAAAGGTAACTAGTAGCTTTGGTTTGTTCGTTTGTTTTTATCTTCATAGATACCAGACTTTCAAAGATGTTAGTATCTGGGCTGGAGAGATGGCTCAGTGGTTAAGACTTCTAGCTGCTCTTGCAGAGGACCGATAACTTTTTTTTTTTTTTTGGTTCATTTCCCAGTGCCCACATGGTAGCTCATGATGCCCATAATTCAAGTTCCAGAGGATCCAATGCCATCTTCTGGCCTCCATGGGTACCAGGCGCACATGCGGTGCAGATGTTACCGTGTAGGCAAAACACTTACACACATAAAATAATAGCTAGTCTTCCTTTTTTTAAGATTAAAAATAGATGTTAGGATTTAGAATTCAACATGAGCATGCCAGACACACATTCCCACTCCCATCCTGTTCCAAAAGACTTCGAGATAAGGCACTGATGGTACCAGTAACCTGGAGACAGTAGGATCCCCGAGCTAAAGATGATCAGTAAGATAGATTGCCCAATGTCATTTACTGTCTCCTTGTATTTCCCCTCTATTATCCTGAGCTCTTGATTATCTTTGAAAAATATCTTTCTCCCCATCCTCAGTGGCACCAAATGGAATTAAGCCAAAGGTTGTATGCCTTAATACATGGGCTAAATGCTCAAAAGGAAAGCAGAGGTCCCTGGGGCCAGCCTGTAGGCAGGAACAGTAATTGGTGAGTACTAGGGAAAAAGTGAACCTCAGAAAAGGAACTGGACTTTGAGGTCCAGCCAGCACTCCATACTCAGTGGCCTTTCCCTAGCAGCAAGCCTTAGAGGACTTGGGCTGGATTTTATTAAGTAGGTCATCTGGCTCCCTTATAGCATAAAACCTAAAAGCACTAATGCAAAGGGAAATGCAATTCTGAGAATCTGTACCACAGGGAATTCAGTGGTGCTATGAGAATTCAGATGAAAGAGAAATTATTTTTATCGGTCTGGAAATAAGGCAAATAAGGCATCCTTTACAAGGATGGTGATATTTGATGGAAAAGAAAACAGTAACTTAAACACACAGGCTTTATATTCTTCATTAGAAAGCAACATCAGCTTTGCATTGTTACAAAAGACCATAATGAGACAAGAAGGTTTTCTGTTTCTGCTCTGCCATCCTAGATAGAACTTAACATTGCGTCTCTGCCCAAGACGACTGTGAATCCACCAGCCCTCAAGGCCAGAGTCTAACCAACAAGAAAGGCCAGGGCTCACATTCCTGGCTGCATAACTCACTCCAGCAGCTCTCTTCAAGAGACAGATAACATTTTCACTTCAAACTCCCTGACTAAATTGTAGTTTTACAACTTTATGAAGCAACTGTGATCTTTAGAAGGTACCTAAAATAAAAAATGTTTGCTTCAATAATGCTGAGATTCTGTAAATGAGGGCAAAGGAAGAAATGGGCATACAATCTCAATCAGTATTGCCTAGCATTGAAATTCTGAAGATTTCTTTTTTTTTTTTTTTTTTTTTGGTTTTTCGAGACAGGGTTTCTCTGAATATCTCTGGCTGTCCTGGACTCGCTTTGTAAACCAGGCTGGCCTCGAACTCACAAAGATCTGCCTGCCTCTGCCTCCCAAGTGCTGGGATTAAAGGCGTGCGCCACCACCGCCCGGCTTCTGAAGATTTCTTTAAAAAAAGAAAGAAGGGCTGGAGAGATGGCTCAGTGGTTAAGAGCACTGACTGCTCTTCCAGAGGTCCTGAGTTCAATTCCCAGCAACCACATGGTGGCTCACAACCATTCACAACGTGATCTGATGCCCTCTTCTGGTTGCAGATGTTCCTGCAGATAAAGCACCCATACATAAAATAAATAAATCTTAAAAAAAAAAGAAAGAAAAAAAAAGAAAAAGAAAAGAAATATCAATCAAAATGCCCCCAAAGAACACTACCTCATGTGGAAGGGATTAAATGAAAGTTTAGATGGGAGTTCTATTTCCAATGTGTTAGTGCACAGTGTTCTGCAGACCTAATCTCCAGAAAAATAGGTGAAATGGGAGAAAACTTAAAAAAAAAAAAACATTTAAATTCTATAGGAAGTATCCTAAAGACACACAACAAGTACGCATTTGCCCTGGCCCATGTATTAGACTCTGGACCACAGCAAGTACCTGTGTGATTTGAGCCATGACCGTCCCTCTCTTTACCCTGGGGTTACCCTCCCCACTTCCAGCAGGGAGATAAGGGCTCCTGCTCCCAGCAGAGGCACCATGTCTCCCTGGATGCACCAGGCCACCCCTAGTTCTCATTTTCCCTAACTCCAAGTAGAAAGCTATTGGCTAGAGAGCTTCTTCCAGGCAGCTCAAACTAAGAATATCAAAGGCTCAATTGCTTTTTATCCTACTTCACTCACTTGTAAGGACCAAGGCAAACTAAGAAGGCGGAGGCTGCCACACTAGCCCCTCAGCTGTCAGCAAAGAGGCTTGGAGAGTCTGTTCAAGGGGAAAGGCAATCCATAAGACAAGGCAACTCTGGCCAAAGAAACTGACTTCATTTCAAATAGTGACAGGTCGATCAGTTTTAAAATGCTCATTTTTACTTGAGAGCAATAAGCAAACCCACAGGCTAGCCACTTTCCCTGGATCCTCCTGGATCAGAAGCTGCATCAAAGACTAGCCCCAAAAATCTGTTCCTGGAGGACTCTAGGAAACATTGCAGGAAAGAAACAGCAGAAAGCTGTTTTTGTCTATCTCTAGACATCCCCGGAATCTGACTAGGGCACTGTTTTGGAACCCAAGGTCCACTGTAGGTTTTAGCTTCAAGAGGAAGGCTTGAGAGGTACTTTGAAGCTAATTATTGTAGCTCTGTTCAGTCAACTTCTGCTTTCAGCATGGTAACAGTCAAAACCAAAACTCCCCCAGGAACTTCAGGAGAGGGGAACATTTTGACTTCCAGAATAAACTATAAAATCTAAGGGACAGAGTTCAACAAAAACATCGCAAAGAATAAACAAAAGTATGGGCTATCAAAGGCAAAGAAATGAATGAAACTGACTCTGAAAAATAATGGAATTTAGATGCAGTTGACCACGACTTACAGCAGCCTTCTTAAAGGTGCTCAGAGAACTAAAGGACATCATGCAGAAAATCCAGAAAATGGCTATTAAGAAACCACAAGTATCAATAAAGAACCTTAAAACCTACAAGGAACAGGTAGGAGTTTTGGAACCCAAATTGGAATTTATAATAGGAACTTAAGGGCAAACTGAACAGACAGAGGGAAGAATCGATGATTTGTTTTTTCTAATTGAATCTAGAAAACAGAAAGGAAAGAAAAAAGCCGGAGAAAGCTGAATGTGACCTGAGGAAGCCATCGCACACATCAGCTGAATGAGATAACAGCTGGATTGTAGATGTCCCACAAAAACAAGGCGAAGCAAAGCACACTGAGAATATAGCTGCAGAACTCATGGCTGAAAATGTCTCTATGCTGAAAGACATAAACGGAGACTTCCAAGAAGGTCAATAAAGTTGAAACAGGGTGAACTCTTTGAACTCTAAAATGCATTATAACCTGCCAGGATTGAGAAAGCAGCAAGAGAGAGAAGACATCACTAACAAGGAATCCTTTTAAGATCATCAGCATACACAACAGAGGAGAAAGGCAGTGAGCTGAGATGTTCAAAGAGCTAGACAAACAAGAATGAAGCACATCCAAAGAAAACCCTGCCAAGTAGCCATGTGGTGGTGGTGCGCTCCTTTAATCCCAGCACTTGGAAGTCAGAGGCAGGTGGATCCGTATGCTTGAGACTGCCTGGTGTACAAAGGGAGTTCCAGGACAGCCAGGGCTACATAGAGAAGCCCTGTCTCAAAAAACAAAAGCAAAAAAACCCACAAGTATCAATAAAGAACCTTCTAAAACCTCCAAGAAACAAGTAGGAGCTTTGGAACCAAACAAACAAAAACAAAATAAAAAGAAACCTGCCAAGCACCCAAAGAACAGAGAAAACATGATGAATAAAAAGGAAATGAGGCTCATAAAAATATTAGCATGTTTAAGCATAATAATATGTTAGAAGAGAAGAAAGAGAAAGAAGCAGAAAAAGCATTTGAAGAAATAATGGATGAAAATGTCCACAATTTGTTGTAAAACACCAATCTGCATGTTCAAGAAGCCCAACAATCTCCATGCAGGATAAATGCAAACATCCAGCCGGGCGGTGGTGGCGCACGCCTTTAATCCCAGCACTTGGGAGGCAGAGGCAGGCGGATCTTTGTGAGTTCGAGGCCAGCCTGGTCTACAAAGCAAGTCCAGGACAGCCAGAGATATTCAGAGAAACCCTGTCTCGAAAAACCAAAAAAAAAAAAAAATGCAAACATCCACATGCAGCCAAATTATGATAAAAAATTCTGGAAGTAAAAAGCCAGGAAGTAAGCTTGAAGTCTATGAAAGGAAAAGAATAAAACACTTTCCATATAAAGGAAACCCAGTGACTAACAGCTGGATTCTTGGCAGGACTGGTAAGGGTTAGGAGCCGTATAATGACAGTTCAGCATGGTAGAGGAAAACAGCTGTCAGCTAAGAGTATGTGTCAGCAAAGCCGTCTTTCCAAAATGGAGATGAAATAAAGGCATCCTAAATAAAACAGAGACACTATTTATCAGCAGATCCACCACCGAAGAAACACTGTGTGAGATTCCTTAGCCAGAAACTAAGTAAACCAAAATGGAAATTTCAATTCATATGAAAAAAAATTACTCATAAAGGTAATTATGTAACTGTTAGCAAATAGTATGGAGTCTTACTTTCTACCTAGCTGTATTTTAAAAGCAAATTCATTATTTATATGGAAATAACTATGTTGTTTGACCTATAAATTTAGAAAAATAATAACAGCATAAAGTAATCAGGTGACAGCAAGTTGGACTGCAGTAAAAATATTAAACTAGGTGGTATTTCAAACCACAGGCCCAGAGAAAACCAGAAATGGAAAATTTGAAAATGTATATATTGGCCGGGCGGTGGTGGCGCACGCCTTTAATCCCAGCACTTGGGAGGCAGAGGCAGGTGGATCTTTGCGAGTTCGAGGCCAGCCTGGTCTACAAAGTGAGTCCAGCACAGCCAGGGCTACACAGAGAAACCCTGTCTCGAAAAACCAAAAAAAAAAAAAAAAAAAAAAAAAAAAAAAGAAAATGTATATATTAAACTTTAAAAAAGATATAAGTATTTCTTTCTTTAGAGTCTTTAATAAATATAAAGTTAAGTACATAATAAATTTAACAATTAATTACTGGGTATAGCATTTATAGATATAACATATATTGGTATCATAGCATAAAAATGGGAAAGAGAAATACAGAAACATAAATATAAGTAATGTTTCTACATAAAGTAAGTTTTGATAAGTTTTTTAAAGCATGCATATAGAAATCCCTACAGATTGGAGCAGAGACAATGGATTAGGGTCTAGAATAGTGACTATGATATCAGAAGTTGGCTCTGCAAAAATGTTAACAAAACCGAGAAGCCTTTAGTTCAGCTGTTAAAGAACAAAAGAGAAAAGATCTATGTTTTTCAGAGGACATTACTAGTCAACAAAAAGGATCCAAAGGGATATTTATGCGGACTAATTGAATCACTTGGATGAAGTGAACCAATTCCTAAAGAAACACAAGCTTCACACACTGAGCCAAGAACGAGTTTACCTGTGGAATATCCACACAATGGGCTATTGTTCATTGGTCGTGAAGAGCTGCTAAGTGCTACATAACGGATAGCCAAGGAAACACTGATAAGCAAAAGGAGCTAGTCACAAAGGCCACAGGTCGTACAATTTTATTTGTATAAATGCCCAGAATAGACAACTATGTAAATAAAGGAGTGGTAACTGCCTAGGCTGGGAGTTGTAGAGAACCTGTAGGGAGTGTGACGTTCAAGAGCTATAAAGTTTCTTTGGGGCTAATGAAAATATCTTAAAATTGATTGTCATGATGGCTATATTCTGTATAAACTGAAATAAATAAGTGCATAAAAGCCTCATAAAAGTCCTGTTCAAAGTATAAGATTATAAGAAAATGTTAAGGACTTGCAAACAACAACATGGGTTTAGGAGAATTTGCCACATGGTATTGGAGAAAAGGGGAATGGTGGTGAATTGTGAACAAGAGAAAAAAATAGCCATGGAAAACAGGAGCTCCCCAAGTGAGGCGGTATTGCTGGGGCCCATGCCCAGGACTCTTGGGGGTAGGGACGACCCAGACTCCAGGGGTCTGGTAAGTGGCAAAAGCAGACCCATTTATTTCAAAAGGAGGATGCCCCCTTTGTAACCTCCACCCAGAGTCCCATTGGCTCCCGAACTACAGGCTGCTGTGGCTCTTCCTCACTGGCTTGAGTCTCATTACCTGATGTGGTGTCATCAATATCCAGGCAGGTCCGGGCAGGTCTCAGGCCAGTTGTATATGGAAGCCCAGCCACTCATGCGTTCTTTAACAGCAGGCCTTGTTCCTGCTCAATGGCAGGCCTTGTTCCTCCTACAAGGCAAATATTGAGAGTCTGTTATGAACAACCATCTGGATTCACTGTGTTTAAGAGCTTGGAGATTCCAATATACCAGGGAGAAGAGACAGTAGGTACACAAAGCTACATGCAGCATACTGTAGAGGAATAAATGCTAAGTGAGTAAAGGAGACAGAGCAGAGAGATCTTATACATCAAGCAGATGCTCTGAAGAGATATTTGTGAAGAGCTGAGATGACACATAGTCCTGTGACTACATGGACCAGGCATCTCAGAAGAGGCTACTGCGGACAGGAATGAACCGGAGAGCTTGAGAAATAACAAAGGCAGTCCTCAGTGACTGGAGTGCAGACAGCAGGCAGGGAGTCATAGAAGCCACCAGGGACCAGGTTATAAAGTAGGGCTACAGAAAAAGTAGTAAGACTAAAAGAGTTTGGGGGTGGGGAGAGGTATCTCAGTAGTGTTTGTCATGCAAGCATGAGGATTTGGTTTTAATCCCCAGAACCCACTCCCTTACATAGTTCCAGCACCGGGAAGGCAGAGACAGGCGGATGTCTACGGCATTCTGTCCAGACTGCTTAGTTGAATAGGTGTGCTCAAGGCTACTGAGAGACCCTGCCTCAGAGAAAGTATCCAGGTTCTGAGGAATGACACTTCAGGTTGAATTCTGGCCTCCATATGTGTACAAACATGCACAAATATAGCCTGCATTTGCTATTTTGTGGGCTGTTCTTTCTTCCACCCTTCTCCACCCCTCTCTTCTTCCCTTTCAACCCACTAGCCCTAACTATGGGGGCGGGAGGAGAGGAAAGGAAAGAGATCTCCGAATAAAATCAGAGGTTGGAAAGGGGGCAATATTATTGTTAGACTACTTCCTGCTGTTTAGGGCATCAGGCTCCTTGGAACAAGTTTGATCTTCACAGACAGGATATCTAATTTCTTCTTGTTGTTTCTTTTTTTGGGCATGGCTGCTTAAAAAAACTGGGACCAACAGCAACCAGCAGCAACTAACAACCAACCAACAACCCACTCCACCCACCAACTCTCTCCCGGCTCTAGCATTTACATACTCTCTAAAAAGTCCCCAGAACTCCAAGCATTAGGTTGGGCAGCTTGATGCAAAATTCATTGGCCAGAATGTTCCTTGAGGAACACTTTGCAAAATACTCCAGGACCAATAAAGAAGCCTTTGAATGTGGAGTGTCCAAGAGGAGAGGGAAATCTTTTGAGGTTGTAGGGTTATGGAGAACATGCCCAAGAGTAAACAAGCATGGGTTACTGGGGTTGCAAGTGTCACCCCTCCATTACTGTGGGGTGGCATGAAATCCAGATTGGAATACACCCAAAATTGATGAATTAAGAACCAATACATCAATATATGAGGCTTATATGAAGACACTCAAGAGTGACAATGGAAAATAGATGATCAAAGTGTAACTTTAAGTATGATTTTTGTCTAGGGAGGCTACTAAACCTATGAATGGGAAGAGTCCTCACTTATGAGGTTTTCTTAGCCACACAGGCACGTTGGTCCTAAGGGCTTAGGCAAACCTTGGTTTTCTGTGGCAGCCTGTAAAGGGAGTTAGATTAATTTAAATTAGATTTAGTGACTATCTAGGGGCTTCTGATAGTCCTTAATAGGGGGCATTAAGAACAGCCTGGCTGTGGGCACTTGGCATAGCAGCGTATGGACTTAAAACAAAGTTCATGCCGGGCGGTGGTGGCGCACGCCTTTAATCCCAGCACTCGGGAGGCAGAGGCAGGCGGATCTTTGTGAGTTCGAGGCCAGCCTGGTCTACAAAGCGAGTCCAGGACAGCCAGAGATATTCAGAGAAACCCTGTCTCGAAAAACCAAAAAAAAAAAAAAAACAAAGTTCATGGCTTGGCATTGTTTGCAGCTGCTAATATAGCCTTACAAAGTGGACAGAGCCCAGATTAGGCTGAAGTCAGGTGAAAGAAGGAGAGACCCTATTTAAGGACGAAGTGGGTGGAGCCCGAGAGTTCCCATGCTAGAGAGTTAAGCAAGGCAACCTGTATCATCTGATGGGGAAAATGCTGGTGGACTGAAAAGCTGATCTCAAACAGA
This sequence comes from Lophiomys imhausi, assembly GCA_907164525.1. Classification (NCBI taxonomy): domain Eukaryota; kingdom Metazoa; phylum Chordata; class Mammalia; order Rodentia; family Muridae; genus Lophiomys; species Lophiomys imhausi. Next base: position 612,049 of record CAJQZJ010000102.1, on the reverse strand, counting down.
GCTGAAAAATACAGCCAGCTCTCCCTGAGACAGAAAGAAGCTGGTGAGCAGAGAAGGCCTCAGCAAAGCAGCAAAAGGCCAAGGACTAAACCCTGTGGCACAGCTTTTGCCTAGAGGGGTTTGACCAATTCAAACAGTGGCCTGAATGGAACTGTGGCCAGCCTCAAAGACTGAGGCAGAGCAGCTGAGTGGTTAATACAAACTGAGTAACTTGGCTTATGCACGGCTGAGGCTTTTCAGAGAGAAGAAAGCCTCAAGCCTCATTTAAAGTGAAGCTGCCATACCCAATTTACCCTAAAGGACCTAAGTCTGAGATATTCCTGAAGAAAGACTGTTGACTAAGTGTCTTAAAGGATCTACTCCTGAGGTGTTCCTGACAACTGAGGACCTGCCCCAGAGACTGTATCCTTCTAAAAGGTTAGGGTTAGTTGTTAGATAACAGCTGTTATAGTTATTAATAGGTTTAATTGTTAGGTAATAGGGGTTATAGTCATTCTTATGGCTAGTAGTTAGGTAATAAGTGTTTATATTTGTTAAAGTGTCTATAGTTATTAATAAATATATTGGATAATTAAAAGTTTCATCATCAGTGGCCAAAAGATTCAAAGCCAATCCCAGGTACCCAGAGCTACCAGTTTCCCCCCAGAGGGCTGAGAAGCCTACTGATGTTTTGATGGTGGTGGGTGGAGGTATGCAGGGTTCTGAAGAGTAAGAGTAGACAGACCCTATCAACTATTGGTTACTTGCTGTGTGCCAATAGTATGGAACCAATTTTACGCTTGGTTAGTGTCCCCTGAAAAGCACAGGTGCCTCATTTTACAGCTAAGGAACCTGGAGGAGTCAGAACGGTCTATTAGTTGCTCAGTGTCCCTGCCTCAGTACCCTTAGCAGCACTGCCAAACATCCATGAGGAGCTGCTATAGCTAAAAAAAAAAAAAAAAAAAGGCAAGGCAGTCACACGATCGGGGAGCTGCCAAGAAAGAGTGGCACTGAGACTAAAGGAGCATTGTCTATCTGTCAGAAGGCCAGAAGAAACACAGCAGCCATCTTCACCCAGCCCTGGTCTAGGCTCTTTTGTATAAAGATATGCTTGGAACACAGTAGGTGCTCAGTTCCCCTCAGCAATCAGAACCAATGCTGGCAGATAGGAGGGATGCGCAGGAGAGAGACTGCTACAAGAAGAGATGAACTGAAGGCAACACCTGCACGTGGCCTGAGGCAGCCCCACCGGTCTGCTCTCAAATCCATCATCCTTTAGAACAAAGTATGCGATGTCCTCAGCAACTTGTGTTTTTCCAAATTCTCTATCAGGAGTCTAGTAAGTGTGCCAGCACTCCACTTTCTTGCATTAAACCTGTCTCTTCAATTTGTGATTATGGCTCAAGCCATCAAGGCAATTTGACTCCAAACTCTAATGGGTGATTGCAGCTGGACTCAGAAGACCAGCAGCAATGCTCTTGGAGGCACAGCTGCTCGAGAGTCCCAGTGCTCTCTACCCTAGACCCCCAAGCTTGGCTCTCTCTCGCTGCGTGCACCTGCCTTCTTGTGACATCTTCCTGTCTTTGAAAACAATCATGGCTGGTGGACAACATGTTGTTTAGAAGAACTGTCACTTGGTGAGGCCTCTGGGAAGTGAAAGTCATATGAGGATGACAAAGAAGACTCAAGACCTGCGGACCCTCACACCCAGCCTAGCCTTCCCCTGCTAGAGGCAAGAATGTCCTCCGAGACCTGCCTCTGGCTTGCTCATATATCCCTGACTGCCCATTCTGACAGCCTGCCCAAGTCCCCACAGATACAGATGACTAGGAGACAATCCATGTACAGCCTGTTCTTTTCTTTTACCCAGGCAGGACTATGTGTGCCTGGATTCTGAATCCAGCCCTGGTTGGAGTCCTTGAGATTTTTCTGTTGCTTTCTTGACCCCAGATTTTCAGCTTAGCCTGTGAATGCACATAAATTTGTACAGCTGGCCCTCCTGTATACTGTTTCTGCATCCAAGAATTCAATCAACTGTAGAGCAAAACAATTTTAAAAGCTGCTTCCATAGGGAACATGTTCAGACTATTTCTTGTCATTTTTCTCTAGACAATACAAAATAACAAGTATCTGCATTTCATTTGCATTACATTAAATAGTATAAGCAACCTGGAGATGATTTAAAGTTATATGGATGATGTGCAAGGTTATTCGCAAATACTATGCTATTCCATAAGACAGATTGAGCATCTGTGGATTTTGGTGTCCATGGGATTCTGGAACCAATACCCCGTGGTACTAAGGCTCAGTGTGTACCATTCTCTGCATTTCCGGGCATTCGCACAGCACCTTATTGTTCCAGCTATCAGTCTTCTCCCTGTCTAGCTAATTACCCAAGCCCAAGCCCATTGAGTGCTGCAATCTGTGTTCAACTTTTTGGCAAGTGCCTATGACAAGTTGACTCCCCTCCCTCTCCTTTCCTGTGCCTGTATTTCATCTGTTGGTCACATTTTATCAGATAGAGAGGCTAGAACAACTATGTGGCTGTCTATCTCAGGCTGATAACTAAGTAGGCACATCCTGAAAAAAAAAAATCACAAGTCATATGTAAAATGTGATACCTAGCCATCTTTATTTCATGACGACATCTGTCCTGCATTGTACTTCTGTCTACTGCTTTTGACCCAACCCAGGAAAGCTGACCTAACTACAGAGTCAGTCTACAGGACTCTTTCAACACCTGTGACAGATTTAGACATGGCCCATGATTTTTGTGAGTTTGGTACCTGAAACGAAAGGTGGATGGAAGAAAATTGAACAAAATTCCTTTATCCCAGGGTCAGCTAACCTTGATGTTCAATATCACAGATGGTCAGCAGTCAGGGTGGGGTGGGAGACTTGATGTGAAACGAGCTCCCGACAAGTGACAACCGTGAGCACTCAGTGCACATCCTGACCCGGGTGAGGGAAACACACAACCTATGTTAGTCAGCTCCCCGTCACTGTGACAAATGCCTGACATAAGTCAACCTAAAAGGAAATAGAGTTTGTTCCGGTTCACAGATTCAGGGCTTACAAGCTCATGTTTGGCTCCATTGGTTTAGGGCTTTGGCACGGCAGCTCATTATCATGCAAGCATGTGGAAACTGCCTGCCTCATGGGAGTCAGGAGGGAAAGAGACGGGGAAAAGCTAGAGTCCTGATATCCCTTCAAGGACACGCTATCAATGACCAAACTTCTTTCTTCTAGGCCTAAAGGTTCTACCACTTTCAATTAGTGCTACAGGTTGGGGACCAACCCAATAGAAAATATGGCACTTAGGAGTAATTCAAGACCCAAACCACAGCATATCCTAACTCAGGCAAACTTCAAACAATAGAGGTGACATAAGTATTTGTTTCCTTGGTGACAGAACAGGTTGAGGTGTGGAGTGGCTGGAATACTTCTAGCCTGGAGTGCCAGCTTGAAAGCTCAAAGAGAAGAGACATGGGGGATAAAAGATAAACAAATCAGGAAGGCCTTTGCTCAGTTAGGAGTGATGGGCACAGAAGCAGGAGAAAGTGCGTCAAGGAGGAGGATGTTTGAATGGAGCCCATTAGGCATCAGCAACATTCGGGGTTGATCTAGGTGCAGTCAAACAAATGGGCAGAAGAGAATTAGGGTTAAAAAGCAGATAGCATGAACACACCACCAAGGCCGGACACCTTCCTAAGCTGTGTGACCTTGGATATGCTACTTTTTTCTCTTCCGCCTCAGTTTCCATGTGTGAATGAATGTTGCTTGCCATGTGTTATGGAGGTTTTGGTGGCTGCCCACACCCAGCAGCTGCCTTTGGTGTGACCACTTCCATTCTGGGAGGCTCATACTTCTGCCAACATTTCTGCACCAGGTGCTCAGGCCAGAATCTTGTAGCCAGTATCCTCAGCCTGTGATTCTCAGCCTGTGCTGACGCATTCCCTCAGGCAGAGGAAAGGCTGCTCTGGGGAGGGGGAGGAAACAGATGCTAAAGGAAGTAATGCTCCATAGCACCTTGGATGAAGGGCAGAGAAGAGCTGCTGGGGTGCCCACAGGTAAGTACCTAAGCAGCTGTGTGCTTACTCCAGGGGAGGCAGGCTGTTCTTGCCTGTGACAGTTGCCTCTATATAACTGCCTCTGAATTGACATCCCTCATCCCACCTGCACCTAAATTACATCTCTCTGCCAACTTTGGCTTCAGCATTTACTTTCTAATAGGCAAACTCTAGCCAGGACCTTGTCCCTGGATCTGTGTCCTAAAACTAAGATAAAATACTTTCCTCTTGAGGTGTTATAGGATTAGAGGAGATAATCTGTGGGAAAGCTTTGGAAGAAAAGAACAGCCTAGTAAATGAAAAAGAAAAGAAGAGCCCCCTAATCCATGGTCCAGTATCATAGGTGGCTTTTCGGTGCTATGGGAAATTCCTTCAATATTCTACATTTTCTCTGTCCAGTTATGAAGTCTTGGAAGGCCAGATCTTATTCTTTTGATGGCCACACTCTTGACAAGGGGTCTTGGGTCCTTGAGAGATGCATATTAGCTGCAAGAGTTACACATTTCCTACTGTTAACCCTTCTTTTCATCAATGCCAAGCATACAGTGTGGTCTGTGGACAAGGGCTCAGTTTTACCTCTGTGTGCAGAGTCATGCTTGATAACGTAAGGAGCAACATCCAGGAGGAAGCCAGAACCCAAAACAGGTCCTTCTTCATTCATTAGTTAAGCTCTTTGAGGCTATCTCCAGGTATATATTGGCCACCTACTGTGTGCAGAATGCTGGCCAGCTTAGGTTGGTGCTGAGCTGCAAATCAGTCAACATGAAGGCATAGAGGAATTTTCATCCAGCAACATGGCTGTTATGGCAAGGGATCACATCCAAAGACCTAGGTCTGTCTAATCTGACTGGAATACAGACATGCCTTTAGTACACACTTTTAATCCCAAACAATGATGTCTAATTGAGGAGCTGACAAACTTACAAATCAGAGAATGATTTGACAGAATGAGTCAGAAATAGGATACGCCCAACTCTCATGAGAACAAAACAGGAAAGAGAAGCTATTTAAGAACAGTGACGAGAGAGAACAGAGAGTTCAACCAGTTAGAGTTCTGAAAGAACTAGAAATAGTGAGCACATTCAGCAAAAAGTCTCAGAATCTGAAAACATTCTATGCCTAGGTTATCAGATGGAAGCTGGAAGCTGAAGCCTTCAAGGTCTGGGTTTTGGGAAAATTAGATAGTACGGAGGCTAGAAGCTTCCAGGCCTAGGTCTAGGTATAGTTAGATAGAAACACTCTGGCTCAGTCTAAGCCATGTATTCATAAAACCTGGATACAGCTCTCATCTCAACCTATTATCTGAGGAAATAAAAAGAACACTTACATGAAGGCACAAACATCAGCCTGGAAGGTTTCATGACCTTATGGAATAGATAGATCCCATATGCTTATAGGAAATAGCTTGGATTCGTGTATATGGTAAAAATAAATAAAGTTCCCACCCTCAGTCCTTCACCATTTCAGTTGATTTTTTTGTTTGTTTGTTTGTTTTTTTGTTTTTCGAGACAGGGTTTCTCTGTGTAGCCCTGGCTGTCCTGGACTCAATTTGTAGACCAGGCTGGCCTCGAACTCGCAAAGATCCGCCTGCCTCTGCCTCCCAAGTGCTGGGATTAAAGGCGTGCGCCACCACTGCCCGGCGTTTCAGTTGACTTTTTACAAGACTCTATGAAGTCACAAAACTACATAAGGACTAATGTAATTAATGTACTATATTTATTTGTTTTTTTGTCACATTAAAAAGAGAAAGACCTGACACACTAAATCTATTAGAAGAGAAAGTGGGTAAAACCCTCGAACTCATTGGCACAAGTGACAGCTTCCTGAACAGAACACCAACAGCTCAGGATCTAAGACCAACAATCAATAAATGGGACATCATGAAACTGAAAACCTTCTGCAAGGCAAAAGACACTGTCATTCGAACAAAACGGCAGCCTACAGATTGGAAAAAAATCTTCACCAACCCCACATCTAACAGAGGGCTAATATCCAAAATTTACAAAGAACTCAAGAAATTAAATGCTAAGAAACCAAATAATCCAATCAAAAAAAAAATGGGGAACAGAGCTAAACAGAGAATTCACAAAGGAGGCATCCCTAATGGCTGAGAGACACTTGAAGAAATGCTCAGCATCCTTAATCATCAGAGAAATGCAACTCAAGATGACTCTGAGATTCTGTCTCACACCTATCAGAATGGCTAAGATCAAAAGCTCAAATGACAGCACATGCTGGCGAGGGTGTGGAGAAAGGGGAACACTCCTCCATTGCTGGTGGGAGTGCAGGCTTGTGCAACCACTATGGAAATCAGTTTGGCGATATCGAAGAAAACTTGGAATAGCCCTGCCTTAGGACCCAGCCATACCACTTCTGAGTATACATCCAAATGGTTTCTCAACAAACCACAAGGACATTTCCTCATTTATGTTCATAGAAGCCTTATTTGTAATAGCTAGAAACTGGAAACAGACCAGAAGTCCCTCAACGGAGGAATGGATTAAAAAAAAAAAAAACTGTGGTACATCTACACAATGGAATATTACTCAGAAACAACGAAATCATGCAGTTTGCAGCCAAATGGATGGAACTAGAGAAGCTCATCCTGAGTGAGCTAACCTAGACTCAGAAGGATGCACATGACATCTATTCACTTATAATCGGATTTTATCCATATAGTACAGGATAACTATACTACAGCCAATGGACCAAAGGGAACAGGAAGATAGACTTTGTTGCCTGTCCATGAGACACTTTGCCCTAGTGGGGCTGCCTTGTAGGCCCCAGTGTATGAGGAGGCTCTTGGCCCTCATATGGACTGCTGAACTGGGGTGGGGGACTGATATGTAGGGACACTCCACTCTGGAGGAGTGGGATGGAAGGGATGGTGGTAGAGGGTGGGAGGGTGGGACTGGGAGGGGTTGAAAGAGGGCACTGTGATGGAGATGTAACCTGAAGTAATAAATAAACATTAAAAAGGGAGAGAAAGAGAGAGAGAGAGAGAGAGAGAGAGAGAGAGAAAGATATTGTGTACCACTAACACTTGTATTTAATAGTGTCCTGGGAATGTATTATGACAACTTTTTTTGGCATAAACATGTCTGATGATCAACATCATCAATGATGCCATGTTGATGGTTGATACCCTTCATTGACTCCATGTACTGACACTCTACAGCTAGGTGATCATCCTTTCAAAAACCTGTAGTCACATCAAACATCAAACCATGGGACAAGCACTGGAGGACATTTTACAAAATTTTTTATCAATACTTCTCAAAACTTTGAAGGTCAAACAAAAGAAGGAAAGTTTGAGACTGTAATAGCTGAGAAGAGTCTGAAGAGACCTAGTGTCTTAGTCAGTGTTCTATTCCTGTGAGGAGACATATGACCAAGGCAACTCTTATAAAAGAAAGTATTTAATTGGGGGCTTGCTTACAGTTTCAGGGTTAGTCTGTATCATCTATAATTGTAGATGATAATGTAGATGCAGGAAGCAGATAAGCATGGTGCTGGAGTAGCATCTGAGAGCTTTACATTCTGAACCACAGGTAGCAGGTAGAGAGAGAGAGAGGCACTGGTGTTGGCTGTTGAAACCTCAAAGCCCATCCCTAGTGACACACCTCCTCCAACAAGGCCATACCTTCTAACCCTTCCCAAACAGTTTGTTAACTAGGGACTAAGTCTGCAAATAGATGAGCCTACAGGGGTCGACACCCAGTGACTACACAGCCCAAGTAGGGTCCTAGGTCAGAACAAAAACACTTGCTAAGAAGTGAAGAAAACAGTAGCTTTAACTATGAACAGTGTAACCATGCTGGCTCATCAGCTGTGATTAAACAAACCATAGTAATGTAAGATACAAATAGTAGTAAAGGCTGGATGTGTGGGAGGTAGGAACTCTCTGAATCTTTGTGGTGGGAGTAAAAAGGCAGCACATGGGCTTTCTCCAGGCCAAGCAGTTCCTGCCAATAGGTAAAGTTAGTCACCAGTTTTTGAGATATTTTGATATCATTCCCAAAACCAATAGATCTACATAAAAATTTTGACATAATGTTAAGTATACTAGGGTTCTCCAGAGAGATGAAACCAATCAAAAATGGGTAGATAGATAGATAGATAGATAGATAGTAAGATGCTATGGATTTATTAGAGCAATTGCTTTATAAAGTTATAGTGGCTGAGAAGTCTCTAAATATGTTATCTGCAAGATGAAGCCCCTGAGACGTTCATAGCACAGCTCAACTTAAGTCCCAAAGCCTCACAGAAGAGATAACAATGTTGCAAGTCTGATTGTGAGGCCAAAAGTCTGAGAATCTACTGGTAGCTGGTCCAAGTCCTGTGATCAAAGACAGGAAAACCGGGAGTTCTGATATCTACAGGTAGGAGGAGCGTATCCCAGCTCCAGAAGGGAGAAAACAAGTTCAACTTTCTCCTGCCCATTTGTTCCATCCAAGGGTGCCTAATGACCACATGGTACCACATTTACCACATTTACACGAGGGTAAATTATCTCACTTGGTCCACCAACCTGGAAATGCTCTCTTAGACATAGCAGAAATAATGTTCTCCCAGCTGTCTAAGTAGCTCTTATTCAAGTCAACACCTAAAATTAGCCATCACACAGGTTTTTAAAGGAAGATGTGTGAATACTTTCATTTCTACTGAAATTCTACTTTTTCTCTCAGAATCAAAGTTCTGGGTTTCCCTTTTTCTTCTTAGATAAAAAAATAAATAAATAAACTTTTTGTTGTTTCTTTGTGAGTTTGCCATCATGTATCCCAATCCCACTCATCTTTGTATCTGCCCTCCACACTTGTAAACTACACCCCAAAAGAAAACAAAAATAAAATAAAAAATAAAATAAAGCATAAAAAACATCTTGTCATGGAAACTGTGGTGTGTCACAGTGTGTCCCACAGTATACCCTTTTGTCCACACAGCTTTACTTGCAAATGTTCCTTACAATGAGTCATTGGTCTTGTTTGAGGCCTTTGGCTTCTGCTACACCATTAATATTGGATCCTCACTGGGATTCCTCTCAGATATCCTGTTGTTGCCCTGGGTCATTGAGCTCCTGAAGCTTTGGATCTGCAGGACTGGCCCTCTCACGCAATCCAGGAGTTCATAAATGTAGATGTTGGGATGAGCCAACTCAAAGCCTGGGTAGCAGCTGAGCTTCTCAGCTGGTCAGCTCTTTCACACCCACACCTCCAGGGAAAGCTCTCTAGCTCTCCTGCCCTGGCTAGCTAATCCAATACTCCAGCCAGCAAGGGGCAGGGCCGGCTCTCCTGCTCTCATGCCATCAGGGCTGGCTCACCCCACCTGCACCTTCACTATGAGGGCCAGCTTGACTGTGCTGCCCAGCTGAGGTGTGGGGCCCACTGTCTCAAGTGCTGCAACCATCAAAGGGGTGGAGCCTGCTGAAGGTGATGGTGGTGGGGAGGGTGTCTCCCTGACACCTACGTCACCTCATGGCAGACAAGTGGAGGGATCAGCTCCTTCACACTCACACTCTGTGAGTCAGCTCACTCACACCTCTGCTACCAGGGCCAGCCCTACTGTGCTGCCCAGGCAAAGTGCATGGCCTGTTCTCCCCAAGTGCTGCAGCTGGTAACAGGTGGGGCCAGCTTTGCACATCAACATGGTTCCTTCCAGGCAGCAGTTCACATCAGGGTTTTTAGTGGCAACATGAGCCATAGACATCACAGACCCCTGCTGCTGCATGGCCATGGACCCAGACACGGTCCTCAGCAGCAGCTCAGGCTGGGACTTCACTACGGCCTCAGGTGGCAGGGCTGGTTACTCACATCAGACTATTCCTCTCCACCCTCACATCTCTAGTGTCACCTCTCTTCACGATGCTCAAACTGTTCTGCTTCTCTTTAAAGCTCTTCCATCTGCCTACCACATACTTGCACATTGTAGTCACTCCCCTGCAGGTGGGCCCCGCAGCAGGCAGACTTCTGGGTTTGCCCAACTGCACTGCTTGGCATGGCTGCGGTTGGGCCTCTGGGTGTTCCTCAGTTCTCTTCTTAGCATTATTAAACAGAGAGCCTTCTTTACACACAGAATCACTTGAAAACACATGATAAAAACTTCCCACTGTGTTGCTCGTGAATTACAAGCATCCTGGGTTCTCCCCTGCCCCGTAATAGATAGTGTAATTTTCAACTTGACATGACCTAGAATCACCCAAGAATAGGGTCTCAGTGAGAAATGTCTGCTTTGGGAAGTCCTTTGGGGTATTATCTTATTAAGTTAACTGATATGGGAAGACCCAGCTCACTGTTGGTGGCACCGTTCCCTAGGCAAGATATCCTGAACTGTATAAGAGTAGAAACATCAACTGAGTATAAGCAAGCAAACATGTATGCATTGTTTCTCTCTTCTCTTGCATATGAGTAGTTTCCTTTTTGTTTGTTTGTTTGTTTGAGGTTCCTACCTTGACTTTCCCACAGTATTGGACAGTAATCTGGAATTGTGAGGTAAAAATAAACCCTTTCCCCCCCAGTACTTCTTTTTGACAACATACTTTAATACAACAGAAGTGAAACTAAGACACACTCCCCTAATGATTTGATAACTATGTATTTTTATCTCTAATTATAGGATGTTCCATCCTGATAACAATATTTAAATATTTCCCATCAATGTTGGATAACTTCATAATCCAAATAACTCATAATTCAAAATTCCAATAGTACTAGTATCAAAATTTTATTCTATTGCTTCTTTTTAAAAAATATCATGTGAGTCCAGTGTGGTGGTGCACACCTTTAATCCCAGCACTTGGGAGGTAGAGGCAGGTGGATTTCTGTGAGTTCGAGGCCAGCCTGGTCTACAAAGCAAGTTCCAGGACAGCCCATATTGTTACACAGATAAAACCTGTCTCAAAAAATCAAAGAAGGGGAAAAAAGTGATGTGTGGCTGGTGAAGCTTATTCAGCAGGTAAAGATGCTGTCTCTACACGTAGTGACCCAAGATTAATTCCCAGATCTCATAGGTATGGGAGAGAAGCAGCTCCTGAAGAGTGGTCTGTTGATCTATACACACATCCAGACACACAGACACACACACAATAAAAATAAAATTTTAACAAAAGACTTCTTTCTTTCCTATTTGTAACTCTTTTATTTCCTTCACTCATCTTCTTGCTCTAGCTAAGTCTTCAAGCATTAGATTGAAAAGGAGGGAAGAGAACAGACATCCTTGTTGTGTTCCTAATTCAAGCAGAAATGCTTTGAGTTTTTCTCTTTTTGGCATGATGTTGCCTGTGGGCTTGCTGTGGATTGCTTCTATGATGTCGAGATATGTTCCCTGTATCCCCACATTCTTCAGGACCATTTTCATGACGTGATGTGGGAATTTGTCAAAAGTCTTCTCTGCATCTATTGAGATGATCATTGGAGAATGGAGGGAAATGCAGCCATTATTTCAAAAACTGTTAAGTAAAATAAAGAATTAAGTGATTATCCAAACTTGTCTTTCCTGTGACACAAGGAAAACAGTACAAAACAGGAGGATACTTTTATCCACGTGTTCCAGCCATGAAGAAAGAATAATCAGCCTGACTTTTGAGGAATGAAACCAGTAAAATCCAGACTTGGGGGCAGGAGAGATGGCCCAGTGGTTAAGAACATTTATTATTCTTGCAGAGGACCTGAGCTCAATTCCCAGCACCCACCTGGAATTCACACCTACTCCAACAAGGCCACTAATAGTGCCACTTCCTGTGGGCCAAACATTCAAACACATAAGTCTAAGGGGGCCAAAGCCATTCAAACCACCACAGCCATTTAGATTTATCACAGTCCCCGGGTTAAAGTTCATTACATGTAAATCCACTTCACATCTCCTCTCAGGACCAAGCAAAAAGCAAGCCATGGACTCGTCACCTGAGCAATCTTCCATCTTCCCATATCAACCTATTCGTTGCACCACTGAGAATCTTTGTGTTAAACTTTATTGTCCTCAGATATTCTTTCTGAGGGATAGTTTACATACACAGGTTTCACATGTGTGCAGATGGACAGAGATTTTTTTTTAAATAAATTCACATTCTGTGTGTCTATTGCCCTATCTCCATCTACAAAAGTTTCCCACTCACCTCTTTCCTGTCAGTCCTATCTTTCACTTAGATAGAGCCACAGGTTTGTTTTTAATCCATGCGGACGGCATATGTTTGTTTTGGACTTATAAATGGCACTTTGTAGAATGGACTTTCCAGTTTTGCCGTTTTTTCTTACTCTTTTTTTTTTTTTCTTTTTTTTTTTTTTTTTTTTGGTTTTTCGAGACAGGGTTTCTCTGTATAACAGCTCTGGCTGTCCTGGACTCGCTTTTGTAGACCAGGCTGGTCTCGAACTCACAGAGATCCGCCTGCCTCTGCCTCCCAAGTACTGGGATTAAAGGCGTGCGCTTTCTTACTCTTTTGAGGCTCATTCCTGTTGTTAGTGGTCTGTTTATTTTGAACACTGAGTTGCTACACATCAGAATTTATTAATCTTTTCACCATCTGGAGGTCATTGGGATTGTTTCCAGGTTCTGCCTAAGGAATAAAACTGATAAAAGTGTAAGTCTTACGGTGGACACGCATCTTCATTTCCCCTGGGTGGGAACAGGGCTTGAATTTTCAGTATTATATATTTAACTTTTTTTTTTTTTTTTTTTTGGTTTTTCGAGACAGGGTTTCTCTGTATAACAGCTCTGGCTGTCCTAGACTCACTTTGTAGACCAGGCTGGCCTCGAACTCACAGAGATCCGCCTACCTCTGCCTCCCAAGTGCTGGGATTAAAGGCGTGCGCCACCAACGCCCGGCTATATATTTAACTTTATGAGACACTTCTAATAGTTTTACCAAGTGATTGCACCATTGCACATTTCCACCCCAGTGTGTTAACATTCTAATGGTCTCCTATCCTTGCCAGCACTGGGTGTTACTAGACCATTTAATTAGCTATAGTAGTTATGGAGTGGCTTCCACTGTGATTTTCATTTCCATTTCCCTAGTGCTCTAAGCTGCTGGTCATCTTTAGGTGCTTGTGGGCTATTCTTGCATTCTCTGCTGTGAATGTCTGTCCTTTGACCCTTGGTGGTTGTACTTTCTGTATTCTCAATATAAATCCTTCATCAGATAGATATATTTTGAGAACTTTCTTGTACACCATGGCTTGCTTTCCTTCCTTCCTTTCTTCCTTCGTTCTTTTTTGGCAGAGATTGGTGTTGAATCCCTAACAACACACCCACCAGGTACCTGTTTTACCACTGTGCTACTACGTCTCCAGCCCTGTTTAATATTTAAATTTTATTTCATGTTATTCTTATGCTCCAGGATATTCGCTCAACTGTAACCCATGCTCAAATAGAATATACCATTTACTGAGCAGTTACTTTGGCTCCTCCACTGTGTTAGGTTCCAAGGAACCCCCATTCTATACTTTTGGGAGACAAACAGTGCCTGTGTGCAACCAGCAGAGGGTAAACAGGCTCCCAAGTATCCTAGTTGGGGAGTTGTAGATAGGCCTTGAGCAGCGATCCTCAACCCTGGCTGCAAGTTGGATTGCACGTGGCAGCAAGTGAGGTAAAAATGTCTGGTGACCTCAGCAGTTCAGATTCAATTGGCTCCGAGGAAGCTTCCAGACACGGATATTTTTAAAAGCTCCTCAGGTGATTCTAATGACCAAAACGTCTGATTCAAAATGTACTCTGAGTTCCCGGCTCAAGGTTCGGCTCCTGAGGATTGCTCTCCCATGAGCTCAGGAAGAATTAAATGGCAGACCAACAGCCTGTATCAGCGTCATCCCCAGACTGTGCGCACAGAAAGCGTCCTTGGCTGACGCAGTTCTCGCTGTGAGACTGGAGATGCTTTAGGTTTTAATTTAAGAGCTCTTTTAAAACCCGCTCTGTCTTCCACCCCCACCTCCCAGGAGGCAGCGCACCCAGACTTCAGCTCCAGAAACCAGGTCCAGTTCTGGAGGCTGCAGCAGCCTGGGGAGCCATCCAAGGTGTCCTTGCAGGCAGGCAGTCACAATTGGGAATCCACAGCTGCAGAGGGGTCTCGGCTTCTCGTGCAAACAGCTCTCTCGCTGGCGATTTTCAATTTGCTGCCATTTAATGAGGCTTCAAGGAAGGTCGTTGTGTGGTGGGGGAGGGGACCCACTTTGCTTTGCAGGTTCTACTGACAGTACTGTGGCTTTCGGAGGCTGGCTGTATTTCCCTACTGCCAGCAAATAGCTTTCTCTAAAATAGCACCTGTCTTGATGTTTCTCCCTGTGATGTTTATAGCTCCGTGCAACGAGCCCCAGTGATCCTTATTTATTCTTGAATCAGAAATAAAACCAAACTATCACTTGGTTGAGGTAGGGAGAAGAGGAATTTCATGAATGACTCCATGAAGCACTGGAGAGTCAAAAACATGGAATGCAAATGATGCTGGAGGTTTGTTTCCAGCCATCAAGCTCTGCAGAACGGCATATAAGGATTGATTCAGGGAACCAAATGATCCTCACCAAGTCCCATTCTCTTCAGAAAACTCAGCTCACTGCTCATCAGAACAGAGCCAGGGGCCCAGGGCACCCCATGGATTGTTGGGGTCTTGAGGCCACAAACCCAGAGCAATGGCTTTCAAGGGTGGTCCATGGGCCAATAGCATGAGCATCACCTGGAACATGGCAGAAATGAGACTCAATCAGCTGATCTCAGATCTCCTCCAGCAGAGTCTCTGGGCCTGGGGTCCAGCTATCTGAATTTTCACGAGATTCCCTCTTCCCCCACCCCAGGGCATTCCGAGACATTACAAACCACTGATGGAGTCTTGACTCTAGATAACATCTCTCTTAGAAAATGTGAGCCCTCCTGAATTACAAGTAGGAGATGGGCGGGGAAGAGCCCTGATGCAGTTCATTTCTGGTCATTTCCTTGCTGCTGGGTAGAGGTGTGTGGGGGAGAGCTAGGCAGCAGAGCTGAGCAGCAAATCTTTGCTGACTGCTGGCTGCTCTTTCAGGAAGAATCGTTCTCTGGAAGAATGATTCAGATCCAGCAGCATAACAGCTGCATAAGCAGACCGTGCCCCTCCTCCAGATGCACCAGGTTTGCAGGTATATCGAGAAAGGATACTGGATTAATGGATGTACGATGAGAAGTGGGGAGGGGGGTGTCAGGAAGTCTTCTCAGCCCACAGAAATAGACTGAACATCAGCTGTAGCTGGCTGCAGGGAGCAACATGCACAGTGTCATGGAGCCTTGCTCAGGAAACAGGAGCTTAAGTGAACAAGTACTTTATCTTCAAAGCAGAGAGACATGGAAGAAAACAGGATGGGCCTGGGGGGTGAAGATGAGCCCCAAATCAGGGTATCCTTACAGTGCCGGACCCTGTTGGAAAGATACACAAATATGGAGATGAGTACAATGAAAAAGAAGCTTATTGGGCCGCAGATTTCAAGAACGGAAGACATGGTGTCATACAGGGACCCTAGGGAGACGCCAGGACAGGGAGATAATCCAAGTTAGATCCTTCCTTGTACTCTCTTTCTTCAGTGCGGTAGGTGGGGCAGGACATAGCTAATGTGAATAATCCCCTAGAGCAGAGCCTCAGGACTTGTCCTTGGTTGTTTGCTTCCTGGACCTCGGGGGGTTAGAGCAGGTGAAAAGTGTCCGGATAGTGAGACAATGAAAGGGATAGCAGGTGGACGCCGCCTGGCTTCCAAATGGGGCGGGTGGGGGGAGGGGAGGGTGGTCTGTAGGAGCCCACAAAACAGAGCTTCTGGTTCTGTTTCTCTGCAAAAACCCATGGTGGGTTAATACACAGGGTAATAAAGTGAGACTCTGGAAGCCTCCTCCATACTGGTCGCTGCCATCACTAGCTGTATAATCTGCATGGTCTTCAGCCAATCAAACACTTGGGCCATGAGCGGTGCGTCTGCAGACCTGCATTTTTGCATTTCGATTTAGTTCGTATGCACACGAACTTGCCAAACAAAGTTGCTAAGGAAACTTCACAAGACTGAAAGGCATCTAGGCTCTGGCGGGAACCCATGGTGAGTACTAGAGAGGAGAGATGGTTGGAAAATGGCATACACATCAGGATCTGAAAGGCTCCATGAGGTAGGCAGACAGTGAGTGGGCTGAAGAGAGATCTTCCTCAGTTTCTACTTACAGCTTGACAACAGCTATGAGGCACAGACACAATTCATAGCTTTCTTAGGCTGCAGCAGCCCGTGAAGGACCAGCCTGTGCTTGCCTGGCAGAGGCTGAAACTCTTCTGAATAGAAGCAAACCAGCAAGGGGAAACTGACCACATGTGTCGATGAGCTCAAAGCCTTGGTACCCAGCACCCACATTTGAACAACCCTCTCCGGGGCGTGCTCTTGTGTGGATGCCAGCTCTGGGGAGAGCATATGCCTCACAGATGTCCTCAAGGTTAGGTGTTCTCGACACTGTGAGTAGAAATTAGCACAATAGGTTTCTTGGCATAGGATCCTGGAGCCTTGGCAACCGCTTCAGCAGCAGGAACACAGCTCAGCTGATGGGGGTGTGGGAGGCATGGCAGGATGGAGCATTGGGGCCCAAGCTTTTAAAGCAAGGACAGAGGTCAGCTTTTGCCAGGCTCAGAAATGGAACCCTAAGGTTGACCAGGTCTAGAGTGGGTGACCTGTAGGAAAGATGCCAGGGGAGGCACTCCCATGCTAGAGGTGGGGCTGGGGGCCTGGACTTGTGGCTGGGAACCCTGTATTTCACAGGCAATGATGTTGTTCTTCTCACACCTTAAGCAAAACCCGCCCAAACAGACTAGTGAGCCGAGAGCTGCTGAGCACAAAAATCTGACTAAAAGCCATAGGATGAAATCTTCGTGCCCTTGGCTTTGATAGTATATTTGTAGGTAATGGGACCCAAATGCATGAACAACAACAATGATAATAAGCTAAACTTCAAAATTGAAGATTTGGCATGGACATTCTCAGAAAAGTAAAAAGACAGTCTGCAGAGAGAGGAAATCTCCACAGATCATATCACCCCCCAAGGATCTAGTATGCATCATATCCCAGAGCCCAGTGTGGCTTGCTATTGCTATGATGAAACACCATGACCAAAAGGCAAGTTGGGGAGGAAAGAGTCTTCCCCATGTCATTGTTCATCATCCAGGGAAGCCAGGATGGGAACTCAAACCAGGCAGGAACCTGGAGGCAGGAGATGATGTAGAAGCCATGGTGCTGCTTTCTGGCTTGCTCTCCTCGATTGCTCAGTCTGTTTTCTTATAGAACCCAGGACCACCAGGCCAGGAATGGCTTCACCCACAATGGACTTAGCCATCATTCATAAATTACTAATTAAGAAAATGCCCTTCAGGACTGCTTATAGCCAGATCTTATGGAGACATTTTCTTAACTGAAGTTCCCTCCTCTCAAGTGACTTTTGTTTGTGTCAAGTCTACATAAAACTATACATCACACCCTGTAATCCTAGCACTAAGGAGGTAGAGGTAGGAGGGCTACAAATTGAGGCTATATAGTGAATCTTGTAACAACAAACCGACAAAATTCCCATAATTTAACCAAAAAAGGCAAGCAATACAATCTCTAAAACAAGCAGAGGATTTGAACAGACAGAGAACACACACAAATAGCCAACAAGCACATTAAATATATTGAATTTCATTACTCATCAGGGAAAGGAAAATTAAACACATAATGGCTATACTTTTAAAAAAAGAAAAAAAAAGGAAATCTTGGCAAAGACATGGCAAAATTGGAAATCTTGTACATCAAGGCTAACAATGTAATATAGTTTGCTCATGAGTGGAAAGAGTTGCTTGTGGGTGGAAAGAGCTTTGTGGGTCTTCAAAAATTCAAACACAGATGGAAACAAATATACATATACCCATGTCCATAGTGTCATTATCCTAAAGGTATAAATGACCCAAAATATCTCTCAATAAGTTAGTTAAAATTTATATTTACATATAATATATAGCCATAAAAAGGATGATGTGCTGAGACATGTTACAACATAATACATCTCAAGAGCATTGTGCCAAGTAAAAGGTGAAGAAAGAGAACAATAATTTAATAGAAAAATTGGTAAGAGGGCATGAAGTGTCCCTTAAATATGTGAAAAGGTGATTAACTTCTTTCATTATAAGAGAAATTAAAGATACAGAAGCAAACATGCCTTACCTCTCAAACTGAAAAAATGTGAAAGTTTAAAAACCTTTATTGGTTATGGAGTAGACACACAGATATTACTGATGAGAGTACACATGTCACCTTTATTCTGTTCATTTCCACCTAAATTACAACTGTATAATATCCTCTAACTCACAAATCTTGTTGGGGCTGTCACAGACATTGAAAGTGGGGATTTCTGATGTTAAGGTTGAAGTCTGGCATTACTGAAAAGCCTCTAGGCTCAGTGCTAAATGGCAGACACCCTTTCCTTTTCTCAGCAGAGTCTCCTCTTCTACCTGATCTAAGAAAATTCCAGATCCTCTAAGGAGTGTCATGTAGCCCTCAGGGAAGTTTCAAGCCCAACCCTTTCCTGATAAGAAATCTGCCCAGTGTACACCTGGGGGTGTCTGGAGGTACTCCCTCATGCTAATGAGATCTCTTGGTGCTTTGGTTTTCAGCCAATGACATTTGTCCATAACTCTAACCATACCTGGAGTTCTTCCCCCCCCCCCACCCCACCACCAGATAATTAGGTACTACATTTCCTGTCTTCTGATAGGACCATACCCAGCAAATCAAACACATTCACCTCCAAAACCCCTCCCCACTAGCCAAAGGTTTATAATGTCCCTGATTCACAAAATAATCTCCCCCGTCTCTCTGTTCTTTCTCTCCCTCTCCACCATGACTGCCTGAGACTCAGCTGGTTATTTTGGGTTTGGGAAGGACGTGCTCTTCGTTCCATGAAGAATTCTGCTATTGAAGCTGCCTGCCTAGTCAGGCTTGCACAGGATGTAGGCTCCCTCCTTGCTTCTGCTGGCTGCCTAGCCAGGCTTGTATCTTGATCACCATTTCTATTCACCCCAGTGGCCACCTTTAAAGCTCCAATTTCTCCTACAGTTCGATGCAGTGCTAATCTGTGGTGACAGCCCAATGCTGTCTGTCCCTGAAGCAGCCTCCAAATCTGCCTTAACCTAGCCAGACTCCCTAAGAGACTTGGCTCAGTCCAGGGGCTCCAATTGTTTTTCTCAGCTGTCTAGCACAACATTGTAAGCTCAACTAAAGGAGTTTTAATCGTTTGTTGCATGAGAGGGTTAGGGATATACTTCTTTCTCCTGAATGCTTAGCTAAGAGAGCTGTAATACTTGGTAGTAAAAATAAACTTTTATCCTGCCTCTGTAGCCTGACTGGACATTCTGAGGGTATAGATCTCCTGATCTGTGTTCCACCCTTTTCTTCCCAGACCAACCTCGTCCTGGCCTTCCTCCAGAGGAGCATGTATTTCTGACCTGATAGTAGACAAGGCTGGGAATTCTCTGCCAAAAGCTAAATGGCAGAAAGTTCATTAAGATGGAGCTGACAAACAATGGCCTGAAGTCTGTTTTCATAAGGAAGTTGGGAGCCTTCTGGAAGAAGCAAAGTTTGAGACCAAGACCAAGGCACGCTGGTTTCTGACTCATTCTCTCCATTGGTATACATTCAACATCCCCAGAAGGGCCGTGTCTCTAATCCCTTTATATTCTCAACAGTGCCCTAGGGTGTTGTGAACACAGAGAATATTCAGTAGTTTCTGAATAAAATGATAGACAAATAAATAAACAAAGGAAGAAACCAAATTTACTTTGGCCTGATTTCCATTGTAATCACTTCCTAAATTTTTCTTTCTTTGATTTTTCTTCTTCAGGAGAACTCTCAGACTGTACCTCAAATCTGTGTGTAACTTATGATGTAGCCCAGGCTTACTTTGAAGTCTGTTGACCTCCCTGATTCAGTTTCCTGAGTGTTGGGATTATAGCTTGGGCCATCCACATATAGAATTTCATAAATATTTTTTTTTTTTGGTTTTTCGAGACAGGGTTTCTCTGTGTAGCCCTGGCTGTCCTGGACTCACTTTGTAGACCAGGCTGGCCTTGAACTCACAAAGATCCGCCTGCCTCTGCCTCCCAAGTGCTGGGATTAAAGGCGTGCGCCACCACTGCCTGGCTATAAATATTTTTTAATTGAAAAAATTTTCATTTTGTGAATTTCACATCATGCACTCTCCACCCTTGCAATCTGTCCTAGCATAAAAAATAACAGCTCATTGTGGAAGCTGCCTACAATATCCCCTTTGTTCACACATACTGCTTGCAAATGTTCATTATGACTCCTTGGTCTGGTATGAGGCCCCTGGTTTCTGCTACTCCATCAGTACTGGAAACTCAGTGGAACTCATCTCAGATATGTTGTAACTATACTGGGTCATGGAGATCCTGCAGTCCTGGGTTGTGGTACTGGCCTCTTCTTGCACTCCAGCAGTTCATCCATGGGGTAGATTTTGGGATGGGCCAGCTCAAAGCCCTGGTTCTGGACCTGCAACCCCAAATTGCATGGCCAGTTCTACTATGGAAAAGTGCGGGGCCTGCTCTCCCTAGTGCTGCAGCATGTGAGGAGCAGGGACAGCTCTCCTGCTCTTGTGACGCCATCTGGGCCAGATTTCCTGTTGGACAATGGTGGTGAGGACAAAATGGAGGGGAGGACATCTCTCCCTAGCCAACACCACCACATAGCAGACAGAAGGCAGGCTAGCTCTCCCACACTCCCTCAGGGCTGGCTCACTCAAAACCCTCACATCCAGGGTCAGGTAGAGTTCTTCTAGTTTCTGGTTTGTTTCCTGTGCTGGGAGCCCATTTGGTGCTTGCCTGATACTGGTCTAGTAGTCATCTCAGGCTATCCCATGGCGCCAAAGTGGTATTAGTATCCAGCTTGCTTTTTTTCCAGGAATATTAGGCTACTATTCATTCAGATGTTCATAGGTCAGATCACTGAATGTAGATATAGCCTCTCTCCTCTCTGCCAACTACTGATGCACATGTGACATAGCAGTCACATATGCAATACTTCTAAGGGCAGTTATAAATATTTTTTAAGGTCATTAGCTGGATTTCACTCCTGCGGTAACTTACCTCTTTCTAGTGAGTTGGCTAATTTGAAATATATACCTAATAAAGATAAATGCAAAAAAGAGCCTTCAATCCAATGAAGTTAAGATAAATTAGTGAATATACTAAAATTCTTAAACTTGATTTTTTTTTTACACTTGTTTAAAAATTAAATTCAGTTTGGCCTAGCATTGTAGTACATGCCTACCACTTCTGCACTTGTGAGGCAGAGGCCAGAGGAGCTCAGGCCTGAGACCAACCTGACCTACATAGGGAGATCCTGAGCCCAAAGATCAAACCCAGACAAATGAACATGGGTAATATGATGAGCTTCTACTTGGATGTAACAATCTTAAATATCACTTAAATAAAAATCAATAAAAATATTGATTTCAAAGCAGGCAATATTTAAAAATATTGATTTCAAAGCAGGCAATATTTAAGCAGAGTCTCTATCTCAGTGGTTCTCAATGTGTGGGTCACGACCCCTTTAGGGGGTCAAACAACCTTTTCACAGGGGTCACCTAAAACCATCGGAGAACACAAAGATATTTGCATTATGATTCACAACAATAGCAAAATTATAGTTATAATGTAGCAACAAAAATAATTTTATGGTTGGAGTGTCACCACAACATGAGGAACTGTACTAAAGGGTCTCAGAATTAGGAAGGTTAAGAAACACTGCTCTAATATATACAATGTATCTGATAAAGCACCTCAGTGTTATGAGTAATAGTGTCACCTGACACTTCCAGATGTCCAGTCTTTTACGACTAAGAGCTGAAGCAATATGTGGCACTGGGGTCCTTTAAGGGAAGCATATGGAACTGGCATGGATTGGGAATGGGTCACAGCTTGGGCATTGCCCAGCTCTGATTCAGACAAGCTCTTTCACCTGTCTGGGACCCTCTTGGAGAATAGATTACATTATTTGTAGAGTTCTTTCTCAGTTATAAAGATTTTATGCCATCTATTCCCCAAGACATACAGAAAATGGAAAAAGCTTGGAGATAGGGGTTTTTCAATCATTTGTAAACACAAAACCAAATTTGAACAGCCCCTTCCAAAGCAGCCCAAGCACAGCAGTGTGCAGTCGACAAATTAGCTTGGTTCAAACTACCTTTGGATAACCTGTGTCGAGCATCAACCTCTGGAGACAGAGTCCACATTTGACAACCTGCTGTGGCTTCTGATGGCTACAAGCAGCCTCCTTCCAAAATAGCTGACGTGGAAAGTTGATGGCTCACTCAATGACTGATTTGACAACACCATGCAGAAGGGAACAGGGAAGATGTAGCCACGTGTCTCACAGTAACCATTGATGAAATATTACTAGCTTACATGCAGGATAGCCACAGGGCTGCTGTCTGTCTGCTCCCAGATTCTCTGACACTGCAACACAAATACTTATCCATATAAATATAGGCAGCTAAACCACTTTGGGACATCGTAAATCCTATTTTCTGCCACTTTCCACCCACAGCCATCTGTCAGATGACGGATGAAAGACGCATAAGCTGGTCACTACCTTGCAGGGAGGCTTCTTGAGGAAAAGCAAGTTCTGACCCAGGGGGTCAGCCTGTTTCAGTAGAAACTATTTTAGTCTTCATATCTGTTGGGCTAAGATTTGAAGCCATGTTGGGTGGCTGGTGTATTTTAGTTTAAAATGATAATAGATGGGCACAGGAAGTCTCATATACTTATTTAATAGCACTATAATTATTCTTTGACTCACTTAGTCAACATAAATAGCAATAATTACCATGGGCCAGGTCCTGTGCCAGGTGCCTGAGACACAATGAAGAACAAGTCCCTACCATTATGAGGCTCTGGAGACTGGGGAAAGGACCAGTGAACTGACAGAATCATGCCAAGTCACTCATAGCATTCACAGTAAGTATTGGGACAGAAAATAATGATCCACGTGCATAAGGGAGGAAGTCAGAGGACAAGTTCTTGGGATAAAACAGACAGGAGAGAATCTCTGAAGAGGGGATCCGCCAAGAACTAAAAGATAAGAGAACAAATAGAAAGATGCTCTAGGCAGAAGGAAGAGGAAATAAAACAGAAGATGTTTAAAGTCAAGGGTCTGCTAACTACACACCAGTGGGGCACAAGAATGAGGCAGAGAAGAAATGCATGGGTTCAACTAGGAAGACAGTATTAGAACAAGGAAGGTCTTAACAGCCATGGTGGGAACTATAATGGGAAATAATGGGAGGGGAGGAGTTCTTTTTGTCTTTATGTTTTGGTTTTTGCTTTTTATCTATCTATCTATCTATCTATCTATCTATCTATCTATCTATTTATTTATTTATTTATTTTTTGCTCAACGTGGTTGTTGGAGGATCATATTTACTACCATGTGAAACAGTGCAAACTATCAGTAACAAGAGTTAGAAGAAGCAGTATGGGGTCATTTCAATAGAAGAGCTGGCAGCCACCCAGACAAGGCAGAAACAGCATGGACAAGAGAAAAACCGGTGAGCTCAATACATATTTTGGAGCGTACATCAAAAGACTTGTGACTTGACTGCAGTGGAGTGGGGTGGGACCATCCTCTAAGATGGGGAAGTCTAGGAGGAGATAGGATGGAGAGGTGGTGGCCATGGCTGGGAAGAAAGTGGAAAACTCTGCCTAGACGTGTGTGTGCGACTTCACCGGGAAGTGCCACAAAGGCCTTGGGTAGAGGAGAGTGGGATTTGGAGCAGAGTTCTGGGCTGAAGATGAACATGTTGAAACCTCAGGATAAAGATGACAAAATAGATCCTAACCTAAAGTCATAAGAAGTAAAGAAGGTCATTCATACTGACTAAAGGAACAAGCCACCAAGAGGACATGACAATTCCAAATATATACGCACTACACCCTGGTGTAGCAGACTTCATGAAACAAATACGACTAGACGTAGAGTCACAGTTACAGAGAGCGACTTTAACATCACATCCCGCCACAGACTGACTCCAGTAAGTTTTCCTCTCATCTCCATACCCTTACCATAGTGTGTGCAATCCCATGTACACGCACACACACATGAAAAAGAAAAATGAATGAATTTCTAGATGTATGTGACATACCAAAATTAGTTAAGATCGGATAAACAAGTTAAACAGACCAATAAGAAAGAAGCAGTAATTATATATTTTCCAACTTAAAAAAAGAGAAAGGAGAACCATAGTCCAGGCAGATATTTTTTTGCAGATACTACATTAAAGAGCTGAATCAGGTGGCAGTGGAGGCAGGAGCTGCAGCACACGCCGTTAGTCCCAGCTCTCCAGAGGCAGAGGCAGGTGGATCTCTGTGAGTTTGAGGCCAGCCTGGTCTACAGAGTGAGTTCCAGGACAGACAGGGATACACAGAGAAACCTTATCTCAAAACAAACAAACAAACAAACAAACAATCCCCCTAAAAAAAACAAAAAAATGAAAACACCAAAGAAACTTAACACTGAGCCTTCTTAAGTTGTTCCATAAACTAGGAAAAGAAAGAATGCTTCCAAGCTTATTTTAATACTGAAAACCAGAAAAAGACACAACAAAAAAAGAAAATCATATCCCTACCCCCATGGTGAACATAGACACAAAAATCAACAGCAAAATACTTGAGAATTGAGTGCAAGAACACAGCAAAAGAAGTCCTCGTTGCTGGGCATGGCTGACACACTTTTACTCCCTGCACAAAGGTCAGAAGGCTGTGACTCTGAGGTCAGCCTGGTCCACATAATGAGTTCCAGGCCAAGTATGACTACATAGTGAGCCTTGCTTAAATAAATAACAAAAATAATAACATTGAAAGAATTCATCATGATAAAATTGGCTTCATTCCAGAGATGCAGGGAAGGTTCAATACATGTAATTCAATAAATATAATACATCACTTAAGTGTTTTTAAGGACAGAAATCATATGATCATCTTAAGGAGGCCATTGACAAAAATCTAACATAACTTCATGATAAAAACCCCAAAGAGAGGGGCTGGAGAGATGACTCAGCTGTTACAATGCTCTTCCAGAGGACCCAGATACAATTCTCAGCACCCACATGGCAGCTCACAACTGTCTGTAACTCTAGTTTGGGGGATCTGACTCCCTCACACAGACATACATACAGGAAAAACACTGATGCACATAAATTTTTAGAAATCATTAAAAATAATAATTAAAAAACTCCGAGGTGATTAGAAATAGGGAACTTAATAAAAGCTATATATTACAAACCCATAGCCAATGTCATGCTAAGTGAAGAGAAACTCCCACTAGGGTTCAGAAATAAGACAAGTGCACATTCTCCACTAATATTCAATGTAACGGTTGAACATTAAGCTTGATAAATCAGACAAGAGCAGAATATAAAAGTGATACAAATAGGGAAGGGAGAAGTCCAGGGATTCTTATTTGAAGATATTTTTATGCATAAGAATCCACGAAGAACCAACCAGAATACTCTTAGACTCATAGACATTTTCAGTGAGGTGGCAGGATACAAAGTTAACACACAAAAACTTGTAGTTTTCCTGTGTGCTACTGACAAATAACTGAGAAAGAAATTCGAGAATCAATTTCATTCACAATAACCTAAAAAACCCAACACTGAAACAAACTGAGGAGGTGGAAAGCTCTATGATGTGATTACTGATGAAGAAAACTGAGGAGGCCCTAGAACATGAAAAGCTTCCCATGCTTATGGATTGGAAGGAAATTGTGAAAATGGCCATCCTCCCAAAAGCAGCCTAGAGAGTCAATGCAATCCTCATCAAAATTCTAACATCATTCTTTGCAGAAAAAGAAAAGAATCTTAGAATTCATAGGGAAGCACACAAGAGAACTCACATAGCCAAACAATCCTGAGCAAAAATAATAATGCTGGAGATACCATCATACCTAATTTTAAAAAGCATATGACAGAGTCATAATTAGAAAAATAGTTTGATACTGGCATGAGGAAAGACATACAGATCAAGAGACTATACTAGAAGACTGAGATATAGACTCACACTAAAATCAGAGAGAAGATAGATCTCCTTCAACAAATGAGTCTATGAAAGCTGCATGTCCATGTATAGAAGAATGAAACCAGGTCCTTACCCCCACTTGTGCTTCCTATATATAACCCTTACAGAACTCACTCGTTGGATCACACAAACATGAAAGTAGAAGGGGGAGGGTTAGTTGGGATGAGGAGGTGGATTATTGGGGATGGGAGAGATGTGACAGTTTGAATGAGAATGTTCCCTACTATCTTGGGCATTTGAATCATTGGTCCTCAATTGATGGCATTGTTTGGGCGTGGTGAGGTGGGTTGGAGGTGTGACTTTTTTGGAGGAAGTATGTCTCTGGAGGCAGATTTTGAGAGTTCAAAGACTCCATGCCATTTGGAATGTTCCCTCTCTGCTTTGTACTGTAGTTCAAGAGGTGAATTCTCAGCTTTCCTCTTCAGCCATCATGCTTGCTTGCTGACATGATTCTCTGTCATGACAGACTCTTATCCCTCTGTAACTGTAAGCCAAATAAACTCTTCCTTCTGCAAGTTGCCTTGTACATGGGGTTTTATCACAGCAATAGAAAAGTTGCTAATACAAGAGGGTAACAGGAAGTGGTTGTTTGAATGAGAATGGCCCCTGTAGGCTCATATATTTGAACGTGTGGTCTGCAGTTGGTGGAGCTATTTGGTAAGGATTAGGACGTGTGGGCTTATTGAAGGTGTGTCAGTGGGAGTGGGCTTTGACAACTCAAAAATCCACTCACTCTCAGCTAGTTTTCTCTTTCTGCCTCATACTTAAGGGTCAATTATAAATTTTCAGCTCTGGATACACGTCTACCTGCTGTTACCATGGTCCCTGTCATGATGGTCATAAACTCTAATACTTTGGAACTGTGAGGCTGTGGCGAGCCACAAAACTGTGGTGAGCCGCAACCCTAAGATGGCGCCTGGCTTGATGCCAGAAAGCTCAAGCTTCGCTGTAAACAAGCCTTAGTTGGTAGCAGCTGCCTAGCCCGGTGTGCTTCCTCCTTTTGTGAACCTATCTTGGATCGCTAGGTGGCGTGATCTGATTGGGTTTGAGTAGGCATATAAGGGCTTGGGGGAGGAGAAGCAGAGACACAAGCAGGGACACAAGCAGAGACACAAGCAGAGAAGCAGAGACACAAGCAGGGATTCGGAAGACTGTTTTCTTTTTTTTTTTTTTTTTTTTTTTTTTGTTTTTTGTGGGCGGGTTTTTCTTTTTAACAGCTCTGGCTGTCCTGGACTCACTTTGTAGACCAGGCTGGCCTCGAACTCGCAAAGATCCGCCTGCCTCTGCCTCCCAAGTGCTGGGATTAAAGGCGTGCGCCACCACCGCCCGGCTCGGAAGACTGTTTTCAAGGGACCTGAATAAACTGCTGGAGAAGAGCTTTTGCGAGTTGCGTCATCCTTGCTGGTGGAGGGGGACGCGACAAGTGGTGGCCCGTATGGGGAACCAGAAAAGACTCAGAACTCCTGCAGTCAGGGGGCAGTGCACTGGTATGTTCCCGGGGTAAATTGGGACAATAAAGTTTCGCAGAAATAGCGAACAAAAGGTAAAGTTTCGCGGAAATAGCGAACAAAAGGTAAAGTTTCGCGGAAATAGTGAACAAAAGGTAAAGTTTCGCAGAAATAGTGAACTAAAGGTAAAGTTTCGTGGGAAGTTGCGAACTAAAGGTAAAGTTTCGCGGAAATTGCGAACTATAAGGTCTCCGGAGGGAGCAATAAGGACCTCGGTAAAGAGGCAATAAGGTCCCTGAAGGGAGCAATAAGGACCTCGGTAAAGAGGCAATAAGGTC
>CAJQZJ010000102.1:541610-584108 GCA_907164525.1 Lophiomys imhausi | reverse complement strand
GTCCCTGAAGGGAGCAATAAGGACCTCGGTAAAGAGGCAATAAGGTCTCCGGAGGGAGCAATAAAGTTCCGGGATTTGGACGAGTAGAAGACACAACTGGTAGAGCAAGGTGAGGAAAGCAGAGAGTGCCTCACAGAAATGGAGCGAATGCTGGCCTTGCTGGCCTTTATCAGTTGCTGGGATAAGCTTCGGAGAGATCTAGATTTTGCCTGGGAGCAAGGTACATTGCAGGGAGGAGCACGGCCTATTTGGAGACTTGTTCGGAGTTGTTTAGGAGATCAGAGATATTGCAAGGCTGTGGAAAAGGGAAAAGAGGCATTAGAGCAGTTAAAAGAGGAGCGCTTGGTCAAATCTGGGAAAGATACTTCGGAAGAGGATAACTCAGAGTCTGAAGAGGAACTTGAAATGTTAGCAAGGGAAATGGAAAAGTCATCTTTGAGAAAGAGTTCTGACTGCACCCGGATAGAGCCCTCAGGTCCGGGGCCGCCTGTGTTGGCGCTGCCTTCATATAATGAGACTTCCCCTCCGAGTGGTCCTAGTGGGCGGTCATTCTGTCCAAATGTCTGGAGGGAAGTGAGACATGAGCTGTACTACCCTGTCTTTCAGGATGGAGAGGGAAATCGTTATCATGAACCCCTCTATTTTAAGGTAATTAAAGCACTCGCTGAGTCTGTCCGCACTTATGGGATTAATGCTGCTTTCACTGTAGCTCAGGTGGAAGCTCTTCGTTGTTATTGCATGACTCCTAGTGACTGGATGAGCCTGGCATGTGCCTGCTTGTCCTCTGGGCAGTATTTAGATTGGAAGACTTTCTTGATTGAGTTTGCTAATGAACAAGCTGCTGCTAATTGTGCAGCAGGAAACCCAGCCTGGGATGTGGACATGCTTCTTGGGCAAGGTCGATTTGCTCAACAACAAACTGGGTATGCCGCTCAGGTGTTTGAGCAAATCAATTTAATCACAACCAGAGCTTGGAAATCATTGCCTAACAAAGGGGAAGTGAATGGCAATCTAACCAAGGTTATTCAGGATCCCCTGGAGCCTTTCTCAGACTTCGTGGCTAGAATGGTTGAGGCCACTGGAAGGGTATTTGGAGACCCTGATTTGGCAATGCCCTTAATTAAACAACTTGTGTATGAGCAATGTACAAAGGAGTGTAAAGCAGCTATCACCCCTTATAAGAACAAGGTTTGTAAGCTATGCAATAAGTAGGACTATTGGATGTTTTTCTCCCTTGGAGCTTGCATAGCATCTTCACATAGTATAAGAGCTAGTCTCTCAGTATCTTACAGGAAATTGGTCTGGCGAGTTTGATAAGCTGATGCAGAATCTGAGAATTGCCATCGTGCATGTGAATTCCCCCCGGGTTGATGTCTCTGTTGCTGAAGGACTGTCAACATGGATCCTCCGAGCCATGAATCATCTGAAGGAATGGGCGGGAATGGGTGCCCTAGGAGGCATGCTCTTCCTAGTCAGTTTCATTGCCCTATGGTGTATCTGTAAGATGAGGATTTCACAGAGGAGAAGTAATGCCATGCTGGTGCAAGCCTTTGCTGCCTTGGAGGCTAGACAGTCACCGCAAGCTTGGTTGACTGTCCTAAAGGACTAAGCTATCATCACGCTCAGGATGCGAGGCTAAGCACTGCACTTGGGGTCAGCTTCTAGCGACTTCAAGAAGGGCATGTTTGATTGCATATGGGTTGGTATCCTAGTTTCCCATCTCTGAGAAAAAGATACCAGACAGGTATGGCACCAGCCTGGTTGGCTACTGGGCGTGGGGTCATTACAATGTCCTTTACATGCATATCAGAGATCAGACCTCTACCCTTGCCTGTTGCGTTTTAAAACAAAAAGGGGGATCTGTGGAAAGCCACAAAACTGTGGTGAGCCGCAACCCTAAGATGGCGCCTGGCTTGATGCCAGAAAGCTCAAGCTTCGCTGTAAACAAGCCTTAGTTGGTAGCAGCTGCCTAGCCCGGTGTGCTTCCTCCTTTTGTGAACCTATCTTGGATCGCTAGGTGGCATGATCTGATTGGGTTTGAGTAGGCATATAAGGGCTTGGGGGAGGAGAAGCAGGGACACAAGCAGGGACACAAGCAGAGAAGCAGAGACACAAGCAGGCATTCGGAAGACTGTTTTCAAGGGACCTGAATAAACTGCTGGAGAAGAGCTTTTGCGAGTTGCGTCGTCCTTGCTGGTCGAGGGGGACGTGACATGAGGCCCCAAATTAATGCTTTCTTTTATAAGTTGTCTTGCCCATGGTATTTTGTCATGGCAATAGAAAAGTAAATAAGACACAGGGTGTGTGTGTATATATGATTGGAATATAGTCTGTATATGTGTGAAAACATGGTTTCATAATGAAACCCATTTTTTTAAAAAAGATTTTATTTATTTATTGTGTATACAGTGTTCTGCCTGCATGTATACATTCACTCCAGAAGAGAGCACCAGATCTCATTTTGTAGATGGTTGTGAGCCACCATGCGGTTGCTGGGAATTGAACTCAGGACCTTTGGAAGAACAGCCGGTGTTTTTTAAACTCTGAGCCATCTCTCCAGCCCCCGAAACCCATTATTATGATGTAAAATTCATGTGATCATAAAAAGTTGAAAAATATTTATTTTTATTTTATGTGTATGAGTTTTTCTGCTTGCAACCATTAACATACCATGTACATTCTTGGTGCTCGTGGAGGCCAGAAGAGGCCATCAGATCCCCCTGAGACTGGAGTTATAGAGTTATGAGCCCTCATATAGGTGCTGAGAACCAACCTTGGGTTCTCTGCAAGAACAGCACATGGTCTTAACCACTAATGATCTCTCTAGCTTCACCAAAACAAAAATACAAAAAAAAAAAAAGACTTCTGTGTTCCAAAATAAATTTGCCCTTTTACTTAGTTGCCTCCCAGAGCTTGAAGGTAAGACCCTGTTGGTGAAGACTGAAGACACATTGGACACAAGCCTTGGAGTAACTGAACTGTAACTGGCCTGGAAGCCTCCTTCCTGAGGACTAGCTCTTATACTATGTGAAGATGCTATGCAAGCTCCAAGGGAGAAAAACATCCAATAGTCCTACTTATTGCATAGCTTACAAACCACAACAATGACCAGCATGGCCAGATGCCCCCAAGGGTGCAATAAATGAGACTTACAGTTTTGGGTTAGCCAACAGAAGTCTCATTGAGCTTAAGACCTACTCAACAGGAGAGAATTTGACAGCTATGTACTGTAAACCTAGTCAATTTCCTGTAATGGGAGATTATGGGCCATAGATAAAAACCTATGATTTCAGCTTTCATAAACCAGGGTAATTCCTAACTGCACTCTCAATAGTTTTTCTTGTGCGTGTGGATAAAAGTATTTCTCATTGTTCATCAAAGAAGCTTCTTTGTTTTGTTTTGCTTCATTTTGTTTTGTAGCTGATAGAGACCATTACAGAAAGTCACAATTGGTTAAAAAACAAAAAAGCAAAACAAAGCACTGATTGTGGGTTGCATAATCCCTATTCACTCATCTACAATCCAACCTCTACACTTAAGGTTCATCAAAATTGGGGATGAGGGGGTGGCAGTATTATAAGATACAGAGGACCAAGACATGTGCTATGAGATGGTAACTTCTATTGATACGGAAGGTGCACCTATGAAATCTAAAAAATGTGGTCACTTAAAAAGGCCTGCAAAATGATAACACTGGTTGACATGCCATTGTGGGTGGGGGAAATCGCACAAGGTCCCACACCAAGATGAAGAGTTTAGGAAATAAATGGCTGCTGAGAGGAGAAAACATCTTTGCTAGTTGGTTATCACACACACACACACACACACACACACACACACACACACACACACACACACACACGAGCAACACTAAATGAACCCAGCTACCCAGCAGGTTGTACTAAATATACATATGTAGCTATTTAGTTAAAGAAGAGGTCATAGATTTGAGAGGGAGAGGAGATGACATAGGAGTAGTTTGAGGTAGGGAGAGGAAGGGTAGAAATGACATAGAGTATTCATTTATAAAACTCTCAAAAATAAACAAGCAAATAAAAGGCTCATGTGTTAAAGGCTTGTTCCCAGCTATTGAAAATACAGCCATTGAAGTGATTGGATCCTGAGGGCTCTGACATAATCAATGGACTAATGTATGTATTGATAGATTCCCAATCAGATGGCATTATTGGGAGGTGATAAACACTGCGGGAGCTAGGGACCTATTTGGAAGGAGGCCATTGGGCCTGTGCCCTCGAGACAGTATTTTCTCTTGGACCCCTCTGTCTGTCTTGTTCATTGTTTCCTCTCCTCCATGAGGTGGGATGCTTTGTCTACCATGCTCTTTCTGCTGGGATGGTATGGTCTGTCTTATCCAGGCCCAGAAACAACACAGCTGGCTGATCATGGACTGAATTGTGAACCTAAATAAACCATGTCTTCTTTTGAGTTGTTTCTGAGGCATTTGTCATAGTAAAGAAAAACTGATTCCTATACTCTCCACACCTAAGGGTTTCATTTCCTTGGATACAACAAACTGAGATGATTAGAAACATTGTTTCTGTTTTGAGCTAATACAGATTTTTGTTGTCATTACCTAAAGAGTATCTGGTCAGTAGTGCTGGCCTTGTATAAGACACCATAAGCAATTTAGCAGTGCCTTAAATGTATGTGAGAGGATATCCTTCACCAAAACCTCGCTAGGTAAATGGATGGAACTAAGAATATATTGAGTGAGGTAACCCAGACTCAAAAAGACAAATGTCACAGGTTCCCTCTCATCTGAGGCTCCTAGTTCCAAGACTTCAGATATGAGTAAATATCCTGGAGAAACTGCACAAACCAGGAAAGAAAAGGGGGGTGGGTAATAGAGAGGGGAATAGCAGGCTACAAGGGATTTGAATGAAAAAATAAAGGGGGGGTTAGTTAGGAGTGGGGAGTGAGATAAATACAGGAGGAGGAGAGGTGAGGATAAAATACAGTAAGGATGGATGAAGAAGTCATAAGGAATCAAATTATTATCTAGTTACATAAAATTACATAAAATAAATAAGTCTGTTACAATAACACTAACAATTTTTGTTTAAATAAAAATTTCCCATCTGGGATGACAATGCTCCCCACAAGAGCCATTGGCTATATGACAAGAACTCAACACCAGACATGCAAAATCTTTTGAGTTTTTGGTCAGAGCTGTCCAAGAGACTCACAAAACATTACAGGGTATTGTTGTCCTTGGTTGCCTTCCAGAAGTAGAAGGTAAATCACTATTGCAGAAGACAGCTTGCACCTTGAACACAAGACCCAGAGGACCCAAGGTGGGTCTGATCTGAAAGCCTTCTCCCTAAGGACCAGCTTTCATGGTACTAGAAGGTTCTATGCAAGCTTCCAAGGGAGGGAAGTAACCAATAATCCTACCCAGCTACTTACTGCATCTATGAACCACAACAAAAAAGGGAGAAAATTAAGTAATTATAATTTCAAAAAATAATATAAAAAAAAAGAAGTATGTGAGAGAATGTGTGCCAGCCAATGCAAATGCTGTGCCATTTTACAGTTGGAACCTAAATATCTATGAATTTTGACACCCACTAGGGTCCTGGAACACATTTTTCTTTCTTTTTTTTTTTTTTTTAAATAACAGGTTTAAAACACTGTAAATAAATTAAAGGTGACAGCTGTTCAACCTGGTTTTACAAACCTCCAAGAGTTGAAAAAACTTAGAGCTAGAAAAAAAAAAATAACAATTGATGAGCTGAGGGTTCTATGTTATCCTGGGCTTCAGGCATCCACTAGAGAAATTGGGATGTACCCCTGTGGATCTACCATAGTGACATACACAAATTAGAGAAGGTATGTGGGCAGAACTTGTCTAGAGAGGCTGCAAATCTCAAACACGGAAAATAAATAAACTCTTGAATGTCCTCATTGCACTGCCATGGAAGGGTAATTCTTGGAGCAGAATGTTCTAGAAGTTACTTGAAAGCCTGAATTGCTTGAGATGGGAAGGCATGAGGCTTAGCTAAGACTTATGTAGAGAATTATGTATAGCCACATTTTACATCTGCAATGGACTGCTGAAACAGTGCCTCCCCCAAAGTTCATAAGCTTAAAGGGGGTAGAGAAAAGAAGTTGTTCTAAAATTCTCTATAATGCACATGATTTCTACTGGCTGGGAATATGCCCAGAGAAATTTTTGTATTTCAGGAGAGTTAATGAGAAGAAACAATTTCTTGCCCTTATATGCCAGGCAAGGAAATAAATTCTATGCTTATAAAGCGGTTAATTGCATACTATCACAACTATAAAGCCGAAATGTTAGCTGTGGTTAAGTGGCAAGGGAACTTGGGAA
This sequence comes from Lophiomys imhausi, assembly GCA_907164525.1. Classification (NCBI taxonomy): domain Eukaryota; kingdom Metazoa; phylum Chordata; class Mammalia; order Rodentia; family Muridae; genus Lophiomys; species Lophiomys imhausi. The sequence continues at coordinate 577,759 of CAJQZJ010000102.1, read as the reverse complement.
CAACCAACACATGGACCCACCCAACTACACAAGCAAAGATGATTTAAGCACAAAATACTAATATCCTGACTCAGTTTTGGTGACCCTAGTCCAATCAGCCTAGCATGTGTGAGCAAGCACACACATTTTCAGTAACGTTCCATCACTTAGATTGGTATCGCTGTGGCCCAGATTCAGTTTCATAAGTAGCTAGGACTACAGGTGTGCCCTGCCATGGCCTGCACATGTAGTTCTCAAATCTTAGATGTTCTTAAAGCCCAGATGGACTGGACAGAACTGTCCCCAGGCTTTCTTCACATCCCCTCCCTACTCTATTTTCCTATTTCTAGGCCTGAATTTCCTTATAGATTGCTCCTTTCTCCCCCGGCCCTCCACTTCTGCATGGTTCTATCATGACTGCCCATAGATGCCCAGGTTCTACGGCTTACTGTTCTTGTTGAGTCCAGCTTCCACAAAGGCTGTTGTGCCTTTTTTGAGTCCTGACCTAATTGCCTGCCCAACAAAATAGCTGTTTGTACTTGAGTGCCTTAAATTGTTTCTTTATACAATTTGGCAAATAATTCAAAAGGTATTATCTCAAGTAATTCTGAATATTACAACCTGTACAATTAGTGTCTTAATCTAATGTCCAGAGTTGAAGGAATGCTGGGGTGAACGGTAGCAAAATGTAGTTATCCAATTACAAAGATGGTGAGGCCGACACACTCTATAATTCCTGTTATTTATGCTGTTGTGTAATTCTCTCCCCAAAATGTACAAGGCCATTAACCTGCTTCAAATCAACAGAATATGGCAAATATAAAGGATTGGAAGATGGAACTCAAACCCCTAATCACTCAGTGGAACTCAGCAGGAAGCAGATGGCTTCATAAACATTTATGAATTTCATGGCCACAAGGAAAAGAATTGTTACAACCTAAGGAGCTTGGAAATGGACTCTTCGCTATTTGAGCAACTAGATTAGAATACAGCCCAGGTTACCAGGAGACTGCAATTCCAACTCATATAGTGACACTTTTCAGCAATGTTAACATACTGGTCTCCTATGCTGAAACCCAAAGCCTGCATCTTTGCAATCTTAACCTGACCTCAATTTGTTACTAAAATAAACTCACTTCAGTGAGACAAGTGCACTCAACATGTATTTTTAAAAAGTTGTGTGCCCATGTGCCCTCCCTAATGGTTCAGAATTAAGCAGACGAAATATTCTATATGTGAGTAGTTACAGGATTTAAATATGTATGTCATTGTTCTGGGAATGTAATTCTCTAAAATGGTATCAGACTCTATTTTGGAACAACTTAAAATTTTGCACCAAGTAAATGATACTGAAGTCCATGGCTGTTACCTTTCTCTTACTACAACTTTGTGATAGCTAAAAAGCCCTTCAGACAATATGAGGTATAGGAGGGCACTTTTCTGACATGCTGTACAACAGTTAACAAAGCCATAGATACTGACAAGGGGAGAGAAGATAATGTTTCTGGAATGCCTTGAGAAGGAGCTGCCTAACTGATACAAATTCAGGGAAAAGACCAAAAAGGATTAAAACATCCTTCTCAAGTTTTCGTATTCTACCATTCTGTATTTTCTCTCGGTATAGTCATTAAGTTGGTTACAATGTTCATCTAGTTGCCAGCCTCTGATACTGATGGCTTGAAAGACCTCTAGACTAACTTAGACTGCCATTATTTACTTCCATGGCAAATAACCAGTAGTACATGGGCCAAACGCCTCTACCAAGTTTATCAGTGAGGTCTTCTGTTGCATGGTATTTGATCATATTGTGAGCCCCATGGTTTGTGAAGTGTAAAAACCTGTTTCTAACTCTGAGATGGCTCAGCCTTCGATTCTAGAACTTTATGTTCATTGTAAAAAAAAGTGCTTGTGGTGTGGCTCAGTCCAAGCACATGCTTTTAATCCAAGAGCTGAATAAATTCAACTGTAGGTCAAGAGGTGGAGCAAGTACCCGGCCAACAGGGAGTGAACATAAGTAAACGGAAAGGAGGAACATTGAGCTGAAGGGTATTTAAGAAAGCATGGATAAAGAAAAAGGGCTTTTTCCTTCTGAGATGTCAGCTGAGTAGGAAGGTCAGCTGGGTGCTTTCTCTGCCTCTCTGAGCTGGCAGATTTTCACCCCAGGACTGAAAAATCAAATGACTGGGATTTCTTTTTTTGTTTTTGTTTTTAAAACAACAGCTTCTTTTACAGTTTCTTATCTTACAGATGGGGAAAGAAAGGTCCAGAAAGAGCCAATTCCTGTTCCCATTGGGGTATGTAGACTGAGAGTTTTGAGACATTCCCTGGCTAGGTCTGGAGAACCAGAGCATAGCTAGATCCCAGGCTTACAAATGCAAGTAGCTTGGTGTTGGAAGAGTGTGAGTGAGGTGGAGGTTGTATTCTAGGTAAAGCTTTGGACCACTGCAGGTATCAGCAAGCATAGGGCAGCACAGTGAGGCGGTTCCAGAGGGGACCTGCACACTGAAGGTGGGAGGTGGTGCTTACGTTACCTAGGTTTAATCCCTGGCTCATGAACTCAGCTTGCTCCAAACCCTTTCTCATCTTTTCAGTCTGTTTGGCAAAGGAGTTAAGGGACAATGAAACACATATTATATTGAAAAGTGTAGCATCATACTCAAATTCAGCTAAGCATACTAGGTCAAAGTTTCTAAAATGATGACTCTTTTTACTATTCTCAACCCCTTCCAGCCCAAGCCATATTAACAATAAAATATTAAACAGTTGAAAACACTGTTCTCTATTTTAAAAAGAACTACAATGCTGTATGTATACATTTAAAAATATACAGTGCAAATACTTTAATTTTCTCTTGGTCTTCTGCAAAATAATACACTATGTCCTTCAATATATGTAGAGCTGTATGGTAATACTGACTTTGACTTACTGACAAAGGGGGAATTCTCTTCATTCAGCAAGGCAGAAAAATGCAGTTTGTCTGGTATTTTGCCTATATCAATTAAGGATGACCCAGTGCACATTATTCTTTTGTGATGTAAACAAATGCATATATACAAGTAAAGCCTCTTTCCCTATGCCCACACCTTCCAAAGGAATGCATATCCCCAGTGTTCTGACAAGCTCCAAGAACTAGCAGAACTGTTAGCACATAGAGAAACCACACAAGCCATCCTTTAATAGCACCTCTTCCTTTCAGCCCTGGGGAAATGCTGGGAACCGTGTGCACAGTTAACTGAAGTGCCAACTAAGAAGCAGGTACAATCACCAAGGTAAGGAAGGCTTAGATTTTCTATTTTACTTCAAAAGGAACAAATCAATTGGCCATCAAGTCTTTCATAATAAGTTCTGGACTTGCCACCACTTCCAGAAACCATACAAATAGATAGCTCTCATTTTACTTATTTATAACATACACACACAGTCACACACACACACATATATATCACATAAGGCAAATTAACTTCATGCTTTACTTCAGCAAAATGGGGGGGGGGGCTTTCTCTGAAATTGGCACTGAGTTGTTTCAAATTCTTAATAGCAAGAAGATACATCCAACTGTAAGCAGAATGAACACAGTCATATACATATCAATCAAAATTATTTCCTTTATATCATCAGCAGTGAACCCCAGAGGTAGTACGGCAGAAACGAGCATGGATCCTATCAAGTCACAACCAACAAAGTAATTAAATTTATTTTGTTCCCTGTGGTTTTGACTATAAATTGCTTTACATTTAGGATCTGAATAAAAACCACTCTCAGCAGAAATCCTGGCCCATTAATTTAACTGACAATAAGTTTACAACTTTCAGGACTGCAGATATAAAAAAGGTAAAAAATAATGTTCAGTTTGAAATGGTTTTAATCGTATTCATTAAAAATATTTACATTTCCCAGGACTTCCAAAACCCCCTTGCAATATAATTCTACACTATACTCTATTTATTTATAAAATGAGGCTCATTTATGAGATTGCAGTGACTGCTACACTGCAAATTACTTACATTCTGTAAAATATTTTAAGAACTTTTCATAGCAAAGGTAGTTTATATTGGATTACCTGAAACCCAATAGTGCCCACAGATGAGCCTCTTAGAACTCTTGTCCCTAATGCTTGGAAAGCCCTGTGAGGTGACAAGTGCTGCCACGTGCTAGCCTGTCTCTTCTGCTTTCACTTACACTGGGTGCACATTGTGAAATAAACACATATGCAGCATGGCCATGTTTTGATATGTATTTTTTATTTCCCTGCAGTTTTCACTTATCAAGAACAAGTAACAGGGAAAGTTGTCTGAACTAGTGCATAAACAAACATTCTGAAACACCACTACACGTATCTAATTTACAAGAACCGTATAAAAAAAGTCACTAAAACACTACACTATGAAGGTGTCCAACACTTACAGTCAGACTTTTTCCAACCCGTTACTTGCCTTGTAGCCACAGGAAAACTCTCCAAAATTGAAAAGACAATCTTGCCACAGCCCTCCCCCCCTCCCAAAACCTGGGATGGCTCGATATATAGACTTCCAATAACTATTGCAATGATATAATGCAATACATACCTGGTAAATATCTTTTATGTGGTGTGTTACAGTTTTAAAGCCAGTTAAAATATGCAGTCTTCAGATAAAATGTAATCCATGAAAAATTTTCATATCTGCACAGTTTAAATGTGCTAGATGCATAATTTCCTAGTCCACTTTTTCTGTGTAATTATTTTTATAAACTGGTATTATAAATAGAAATATACATTCAAAATATATGGAAAAGTGGGTTACTACATTAAATTTGCATGTATCGATCCATCCCTTTCCCCTGCACAGTAATAGAAAATACTATTTTGCCTTGAAGTCGTATTTGACAGTGAAATACCACTAAAGTATTTACCAAAAAGTCCATCTAGTCAAATTGTGAAACAAAATGAACCAAGTGAAAACTTTACAGTTCCTTTAGAAAAAAATTACAAGAATTTCATTTCCTAGCTATGAATCTTTAACTTTTTAGACACAAAGTTGGATTTATTTTTTTACAAGATACAAAATGTAAACATGGCAAAATAAATAGTTAAAACAAGTGATGCAGGATCCCATTTCATGCTCATGATCCCATTAAAGAATTATTTTTAAAATCCATTCAGTTGCAAATTCAAGTGCAAAAGCATGATGATGAATATCTATTCAAGTAACAGAAATAATATTGATGATACAAATAAACTATTTTACAAGGTAGTGATTTTCCCAATTTTACAAAATATACATCATGTATCGACTTAACATCCGATACACTGTAGTCCATTTAGGTCCACTGTTCTGCCCTGTGATCCAGTGTCGCCTTCTGGATTCCGCTGGAACATGAATGACTGCAGCCATGCACACAGGTGGAAGCCACATGCTCTAGGCTATGTCACTTCCATAGCTACTGTTGTCTCAGCTATTCCATTTAAACCCAATCTTTCTGGTTCATGGTTCTCTCTATAATAAGGCAAAGGGTAGAATAAGCATTAGCACTCTTGAGAATGCACCACACCATTGAGTATGTAGAGGTCACATTTGTAAGTAAATGTAGCTAAACATAATTCCACAAAACCCTCCATTTTTATCATTTCCAGGTAGGAATGAATAAGTTTTCTTCAGTTCAGAAATTCCACTACTTCCTAATACTAGTGATAAATTAGGAAATATATAACATGATTAATCCAGTTTTTTTTTTTATAAGCTTAAGGTCATAAACCTATTAACCCATCCAAATCAATTTTTTAACGATTTACTGTTCTCCTTACATTAGTGTCATTGAAAGGAACATAAAAACTTGCCCTGCAAAACATTATTTAGTTTTAGAAAATTTTAAAAATTTATACATGTACCATAAAAACAAAAATTATCTTAAAAATATAAAGCTAAGGACAACACAGTTTGAATTCAGCCTAAGCTCTGATAACAGCTCCAACCTATACTGTCAATCTATAAAAATGGAATGAGATAGGGGCTGGTAAGAGCGCTCAGCAGTTTAAAGCACTTGTTGCTCCCGCAGAGGACCCAGGTTTGATTCCCAGCATCTAGACAATGGTTTGTATCTGTAACTTCAGTCCCAGGGATCCGATGCCTTCCACTGCTATCCATGGGTAGCACACATTTACCTGGTGCATACACATGTATGTAGGCCAAACAGTCATATACATAAAACAAATAAAATAATCTAAAAAAAATTTTTTTAGATAAATTTTTCTGGGGAGGCGGGTTCGAGAAAGGGTTTCTCTGTGTAGCACTGGCTGTCCTAGAACTCACTCTGTAGACCAGACTGGCCTCAGACTCAACAGATATCCACCTGCCTCTGCAGTCCTAGTGCTGAGATTAAAGGCATGTGCCACCACTGCCCGGCTTTAAATAAAAAATTTTAAAAAATATGATGAGAGTGGGCTGGCGAGATGGCTCAGCAGTTAAGAGGACTAGCTGCTCTTCCAAAGGTTCAATTCCCAGCAACCACATGGTGGCTCACAACCATCTATAATCAGATCTGGTGCCCGCTTTTGGCCTGCAGGCATACATACAGACAGAACACTGTGTACATAATAAATAAGTCTTTTCAAAAAAAATCTGAGAGTGACTGAAGCTTCTAAAATATTAGTCAATTTGACCTTTTTTTGTTTTTTGCCTTTTTACAACTCTTGTTGGCATTTAAGGATGCTACTAGGCACAGAGCTTTCTTTGTACTAAGCAAAGCTTTTGAAAAATCAAGACTGTCAACTCTTGAGCAGTACAAAGCAAAAGGTCCATCCTTCAGGACAGCTATTGCACAGCTTGAGAAATGGTACCTATAGCACACACACCTGGCTATGCTGCTGATGGCACTGCTGGGAGTGACCTTTGGCACTCTGTCCATACTGGCAGCAACTGTGGCAAGTTTTAAGGCTGTTGGCGATGGTGCTGAAGTCCGTGTATTGATATGCACATTGACAGGAGAAACAACACTGACATTATTGAGGTGCACTGCATTGGTCAGGCAGGAATTGTTCATGGGAAGCGTCTGAGGACTGCTTGTGCACAACGCTGGGATCAAGTGGTTTGTAGTAGTGTGGCCAACTGTCCTTACAAGCTGCACAGCTGAAATCCCTGGGCTGGATGATAAAGCCATATTGGTGGAATATAATGTTTTAGAGGGTCCTGCAAAGAGGGAGAAATCATTCAATTAGTGTGAACAATGAAAAACTCTTTAAAACATTAGGAATTTAGTAGTAAAAGTAATATAATATATAAATGTACTTCATATTCTAATTAATTAAATACTAAGTTAACTTTCCATATCACCATCATATCAAGAGGCTTCACGAAGCATTCTGCTACCTCTGTATGTGTCAACTTTGGAGATAAGTACAATAGGACAGATGAAAGTGATAGCTGGATTTCCCCTAAAGATTTATAAGTATACAGGGATCAGCAAGGGCAGACTGAAGAAAAAAATAATAAATAAACAAAAGGATGACTCTGAGTAAACAAAACTAGAGAATTCTGAGCTCGGAAGCTGTGGGAGGACAGAGTAGCATGTCTCTGGGGCTCAGGCAGCAAGCAGCAAATAGGCTTTCACAACTACAATGTATCACAAGAGGTATCAGGGGAAGCAAACCTGACTTCAATCTTTTTAACAGACTGTGCTGTTTTATATTTCATTGTTTAAAAAAATTATAGATAATTCAATGGGGGTGGTTAATAAGGAGTCCAATGGATTTCCTAGCATGTGAATGAAATCAGAATGGATGGAAGCAGGTATATGGAAGGTAGAGTGAGAATTCTGGAAAACACTAAGCTATTCATCCATATCAGTCTAAGGCATTTTGAATATGAATAGAACCATATACATTTTCCCTGTGTATATGACAAAAATCAAACCCAACTTAATGAGTGGCAACTTCAAGCTAATAAGCATTATGCAAAACCCCAGTTGTACCTGAAGGCTGGACAACACCATTCATATTGTTGTGGCCAGTGTTCTGTTCCTTGGACACCTCGCTGCGATTCGGAACAGGAGCACTGACCACTGCGGAAGCAGCAAAGTGGGCACTGGCTGAGTCAAGGGTTTTAGACATACAGTCAGAGGTGCTTGAGCCCTATAAAATGGATAGGAACACAGTTTAATTTTCCACATTTGTCTGTCTGTCTCTTCTATCACCCCCCCCACCGTGTGTGTGTGTGTGCTGGGGGGCAGCATGTGCATGTGGAGCTCAGATGACAACTGTCAGGAGATGGTTCTGCTCTTCAACCATGTCAGTTCCAGGGATCCAACTCAGGTTGTCAGAATTGGTAGCAAGTACCTTTACTTGCTAGGCTATCTCACCAGCACTCTATACTCTGCTTTGTTAGATGTGATTATGAACTTATTGAGAAATGTGTAGAGCTTAAAAGGACATTGCTTTTCTAACTGTGAATAGTTGTAAGTTCTTAGATGAGCGCTTTAAGACTTTACACTTTTTTTTGGTATGTGAAACATAAAAATCACTAAAAACTAGCAAGCAATTATTTCTGAGAAAGAACTATCAAACTGAAAAACCCACGTTCTATTAATTTTTCTAGATAATGATGAACACTTTAAAAACTGCTTGATGAGCAGACACCATGAATGAAATAAAATCATAGGCATGATTCATAGCCACTTCTATCACAATGAAGACCTGAATTGATTCAACTATGAAGCAAGTTAGAAACACTTCAGGTTAGTTATCTGAAGAGAATAACGAAAAGCAAACCAAACAAAGTACAGTGGCTACTCTTTCATGATTCTGTGTAAAACTAGCTGCTACTAACACTGATAGTCATAGGCTATAAGCCAAGCCCAGATATACTGGGACTGTCACAGCTGTGAGGACAGGACCCAGGGTCACCAACATTTTCATGGTGTCAACTCATGACAAGGTAGTAGACCCTTTGAGAATGAACTCAAGCACTGTGGGTAGATCGTGGTCTGAGAAGCCAAAGAACACGTCCAAACTGAGTTACTCTTAGCTATTACTGACATCTATGATTTCTAAAATTATGGAACAACAAAACTTCAGATCTAAAAAGTGAAGTCTATTCTGACAATTCAACTTTGAGACTATTTTTTTTTCTTTTGCTTTTAGTGGCTTAAAACAGCAGAACCACATTCTCGCATAGTTCTGGAACCCACAGCCCACAATGAGTCTTACAAGACTCATACCAAGTATTTGCTGGTTTGGTTTCCTGTAGTTTTATATAGTTTTTTTTTTTTTTAATCACTCGTGTCTGTATTTATGGGTGTCTATGAACTTCTGGTGGCATTTATTTTTCCCTTCAGGGAAATGTGGTTTAGAGAGGCAAGGGGGGGGGGCTGTGCAGCTTAGATGTGGCACACAACTCAACAGAATTCCTTCTCACAAGGTATAATGACATAGTATTTGAGTATAAACTTGAGGAATAGGTTAGAAAAGTCATATTCTTGAAAAAGAAAATGAAGAGGTGACAGTGAGGAGTGATGGTTGCAAACATATGTAACTATTTTATAAACTCTGAACAATCCTTCTGAAACCTAGTAAATTCTTTCTTAAATCAAAACTACCATATTTGGCTTTCAAAATAACCAGAGACTAGTCTATAAACTAGCCATTCAGAAATAGGCACCTTAACTAAAGAAAAACCGGGATAGTTCTCAAACTCCAGAACAGAGGTGCAAAGTCCTCTAGAGAACTTGGGAAGGAAGGAGGGAGAGGTCACCTGTGCTTTTGGATTTGTCTGCTGTGAGGGATGCTGGGACTGCTGCTTCTGCTGAAGCTGCGCAAGCTGCTGCCTTTGCATTTGAACTAGCTGCTGCTGATGTGTCTGGAACTGCTCTTCTGTGATGCCCCCTGTTACTGATAAAGCATAAATAAGCGAGCATTAATGTATTTTCAATGGCATAAGTAGAATACAATGTAAACCAGTAAAGATAAAAAGCAAATACAAGCCAGACTATAACTGCAAAGTAGAATCACAATGGCAAATCTTTCAGTGTGGGGCATGTTCACATCCACATCTCCTTTGCTCCTATGCAGTTTTTAACTGTATAACATGATTCTAGCATTTACTCAGATTGAAATCTGTCTTTAATTTTTTGTTTCTTGATGTTTATTTGTGTGTTTAGCATGTGGGTGTGCATACCACAATACATGTACAGAGGTCAGAGGACAGCAGACAGCTTGCAGGAGCGGGTTCTCTCTCTGTATACCAAGTGAATCATGAGGATGGAACTCAAGTCTTCAGGCTTGGTGGCAAGTGTCTTTATCTGCTGAACCATTATGCTGCCCTCAGATTTAGTGTCTTTAAGATTCTCTTAGTGCCCATGGAGTGATAGCAGTAATAATAATGATAAACTCTTACATTTACTAATGTAAGTATTAATCATAACCAAGTTACAGCCTTAATAAGAGATAAAATGACTTCTGCCAGTTTTCATGACACTTAAGTGAAAATTAAACTGGAGTAGAAAACAAAGACATTCAGCAGCTATAAGCCCCAGGATAAGCCAGGACATTCAATGTCCAAAATGAATTCTATCAAAGTAAGGGCTAGAAAGGAGACATCTTCACAAAACTAGAGTTACAGTGGACCTTCAGATGCAACTAATAACTCTCTGATCAATGTGTGGTGGGAAGTTATGTGTTTCAAGTGAAAGCAAATACCCGTTTTCTTTTTTTTTTTGGTTTTTTCGAGACAGGGTTTCTCTGTGTAGCCCTGGCTGTCCTGGACTCACTTTGTAGACCAGGCTGGCCTCGAACTCACAAAGATCCGCCTGCCTCTGCCTCCCAAGTGCTGGGATTAAAGGCGTGCGCCACCACCACCCGGCTAAATACCCGTTTTCTTAAGTGACAGAAGGATCCGCTCAAAAGAATACAATCGGTACAATTCTTCTCAAAGAAATGTAAATGAAACTTCATGAACTGGCATTTAAGTGGGTTGCTAATGGGCCAACAACACAAGGTATTTTCACAGGAATTCGCACTCATTTAGAATACGAGTGTCCAAACACCAGAATACACATATTCCCCAAAGTACTTTTCTCACTCTCCTCTCCTTCTCTCTTTACAGTGTGAGCAGCCCACATCCTCAGTAAGCAGACACCAGCATGGAGCTACACACCTACAGCTCGATTCTACTTAAAAAACTTTCGTTTCCCATTTCACTCACTCAGTAATAATTTACTGTCCTCCCTGTGTAGAACAGTGCCCTAGGAAGCTCAGGGATTTTAGGAAAAAATGAATTAGAAAAGGGTTATTACTATAAAGTCTCACAGAACAGAAGGGAACAAAGTAACGTCAATGTTTGTGTATGTGCTAAGTAACCTAATCAGTATGACCTACAACCAAGGCACCTTCATTCCCACAAAGTCTCTGTTCAGTGAGATTATCAATTGAGAACATTTTGATAGTAATACAGACATATAACCAAGTTGTGCCTAGCAAAAGCATTAGCTTTTTAAAAAATATACGTAAATATATAAAAAGGGAATTAGGTCCATAGGTGGACAAAGCTTCAGATACACTATCATTTCTCTTACATGATATATCACCACAATTTCTACTGAACTAAGAGGAGAAATAAATATTTTCTTTCTAGAAGATTCCAAACACTGATGTATTTAATATACTGCTCATTTTAGAATCTTTACCTGTATTTTTGAAGTACACAATAGTTATCTTACTGAATTACCAACAAAATCAAATATCTTTCTTTGTACATGTTAAATTCATTGCAAGTGTTCTATTTTTAAATAAAAAATTAATTCTAAAGTTACAGTCTTCAAAATCAAATAAAAATATGAAGTATTCATGAATTTCCAGCTGTCTGAAAACCTTGAGGGAAGAGATGGAAAAAATAGCTTATTAGATATGAAGGCAGGAGGAAAAGCCATAAATTAAATAATTTAGCAAGTCTTACATGTCTTCTAATGTTGCACCATTTGGAAAGGAAAAGACATAGAACCTAGCTAGCTCAGGCTAATGAGCCAGTACTCTTTGGTTAGAGCTGAGCTTTATGTTGTAGAAAAGTGAGACTCACGCTGATTAACTTTATGGATAAATAAAAAGATACCACACTTTTAGTGCCATTTAAAAACAGAAATGTGAATAAGACTCTTTTTTTCCTCTTCCCAAAGCCTTGTGAGGCAGTTGTTAAAATGGTACTAATTTAGAATAAAATACTAACATTGTTAATCAGAAACGTTCCAAAAATCTATCCAGAACCTTCTCATTGTATTCAAAGAGTTTATAGATTCAAAGAGTTTTTAATCTGAGCATTTGGATTTCAAATATTCTGATTAGGGATGTTTAATCACTGAAGTTCACACAAATATTCTAAGATACAAAAACCTGTAAACCCACAACACTTTGGTCCCCTTAAATATTTCAGATATGGGATGGTAAACTATCTAAATTAGTAAACAAAATAATTCTCTCTCTCTCTCTCAAATACTGGGTATTGAATCCAGCAGTCTGTCTGCTGCAGGATCCTGGAGTTACAGACAGTTGTGAGCTGCCATGTAGGTGCTGGGAATTGAACCTAGGTCTTCTGGAAGAGCAGCCAGGGCTCTTAACCACTGAGCCATCTCTCTAGCTCCATAAATTCTCATCTTTAATTAAATAAATTATTTTTGGCATTGAGTGTGCTGGTACCTGGCTGGGATCCCACTAAGGCAGAAAGATTAGCTGAGGCTGCACAGGGACCAATTATTCTTGAGTTAGTCCATGTAGTCAGTTGTGGTGGCACACGCCGGTAGGATTTGCTGAAGGAGGCGGAGGCAGGAGGATCACGAATTAGTCCATGGCTAACAAAGTATACTACTGGACACTTTAATGAGCAAGTAGCCATTTATGTTTATACATTCAAAGAGTTTTTAATTTGAGCATTTAAAGGGGTACTATAAACTCTCATCCCTGTTCCTGCTTCTGGTTAAGAATCACTGATAAAACAACAAACAAAACCAAATCCAACATCTAAAAAAAAAAAAAATTCAAACAAAACCTAATTCTACAATACAGACAAGCTTTTTAAATCACCACCTACCCTCTTTATTCCAAGCTAAGTTTGCTATTTCTACTCCTAACATTCAGTTCTTTAATAAGGTGCTTTGTGTTTCAAACAAACTGACATTCTTTACCCAGAATTTTCTACAGTACTGTTGAGTATTCTTCATTTTAGATGAAATAATAGTATCAAGATACAAAGCTGGAACAATTAGCTGTCCCCACCCCAAGACAAGGTCTCACGTAGCCCAGGCTGAGCAGAATTCACTATGTAGTGGAGGATGATCCTGAGTCCACGGTCACCTATTTCTCTCTCTCAAGTGCTTGAATTACAGACGGTGGCCACGTCCAGCATGAAACACCTAAGTCCTTTGTGAGCGGGAGTGGTGGAGAAGGAAAGGCGGTAGGAGATTTATGGTTTTCATCTTACAGAAACAACAGTGAGCTAATTCTCAGGGTTGACTTATTGGTGGGAAAGAGTAAAACTTAGATTAAAAACACTTTCTCAGTGGACTGCTTTTCCTACATTACTGGAATATTTCCAAGAGATTTATTTTATTATACTGAGTCATCTATAGTGGCATACACTAAAATGCATAAGAAAGATCATAGTTACAAATCCATTTGGGACGAGTTGAAGGAAAGGAACCCCGCTTTGGTGGGGTGGCAGTGGCGCAGGCAGAAGTGATGACGGACGTAAGCACAAGCTCTCTCCTGCTCGCAGCCAAACCAACTCTTCTCTTACTGTCCAAGTTGGCAGCTTGAGGGAAAACTTAGTTCACTCTCCAAAGTTCTATCAGGTCACAATGACCACAAATGACAATATTTGACTGCTTTAGGTGGATGGAAAATACTCTTTTCCTTAAGTAAACAGTTTTATAAATCTTCCTGGCTAATATTCTCTGACAGACTGGTATATCCACTAAAGAATTTCTCCTTTATGTATCCAAAACTGTATGGAGTAAGGGCCCTTGCATTTCTTGCTGCTTGTATGTCACTCCCATTGTGTTCCAAAAGTGCCCTTCCTGGTTGTCTTCTATACAACGAACTTACTACCCCTCTTGTACTAGGTGGCTTTTATTATTAGGAGGACCCTGCACAGCCTTTACAGACAGGAACCACCATTACTTTTCTGCTGTGTGCTTCCTATATGGTGCTCAGCTTAGGGTGACTTCTTAGCATCTTCCTCTCCTGGTCTCTGGACGTGATCCATGAAAAAATACTTTGAATACTTCACAGACTTTATAGTGATATAACTACGAAGTTCTAAGATTGGATCCACAGAGGCATTCTTATGGTTACATGAAATATATTCAAGTATTTAACTTTGTATTGCTCTCCATTGATAACTAAAGAGAAAAATAAAACAGAAACATGTTCTAGTTTTTCTGAATGACCATCTGACAACAGAATACGGACCTATTTTTCACTTGTGCCCACCTTTGCTTTTAAATTTTTTTTAAAGATTTATTTTTATTTATAATTATGTATATAATGTTGAAGTATGTATGCCATCACGCCAGAAGAGGACACCAGATCTCATTATAGATGGTTATAAACCACCATGTGGTTGCTGGGAATTGAACTCAGGACCTCTGGAAGAACAAGAAGTGCTCTTAACCTCTGAGCCATCTCTCCAGCCCTGCTTTTAAATTTTTTTTTTTAATAATTTATTTTTTATTTCTTCAAGTTACATCTCAATCACAATCCCCTCCATACTCCCCCCTCCAGTCCCACCCTTCCACCCTCCTCCCCCTCAGCCCCACCATCCTCTTCCCTTCTTTTTTTTTTTTTTTTTTGTTTAAGGTATTTATTTTTCCCCCCAACACCTCTCCCTTTCAGTCCAAATAATGGTTCTTTTTCTTATAACTATAAATACAATACAAAACAACAGAAATAAATAGGCCACGATTATAAGAGTTATCTGGCTTAGCATACATTCCCAATGTCCAGTCCATATGTATTTGGCACCTGACTTTAACATTCTACTATCTAACCATCTCCATGAGTTTAAAGTTCTATATCTAACTCAGCTTTCATACTAACTTGCCTCATAATTTTAAAAATATCTTCTTAGATCCAGAACACCCTCTTGATTCCTAAACAACTCAAAATTTAACTATGAGACTCTAGCTATCTATTCTTCAACCACCTCAGAGACCTGAGAGGGATAAATATATCTGATTATATAGGAAGTGCAGGGCCTGCAGCTTCCAAAACTAAAAAATGACATACCAGTGGCTGCCTGGACAGTTCCCATTTTCTCTCCATACATTACAGCATCAATCTTCAGCCATTTGGCCCCATTTCTCTGACAGACATTGGTTGTAGAGCAGGAATTATGAAGGACTTACCTACCCTGTCTTGGCAGAGCTAGGCTGTCGACTTACCTGCTTCCAAGTTTTGTCCTTTTTGGACAGAAGTCTGTCTACAGTTGAAGCAAGTGGTTTTTCTTGCCAAGAGAATGGCTTACCACCAATTTAATCATCTCCCACTGGAGATTCTTCGATGCTCATCTTCTACTTGGAGTAATATAGGGGGTGCTGTCAGGAGCTGACATGTCTCGATATCAAAAAATCTTAAGTTAAGAAAACATCTTTGAATGCCATATTCTGCAGATCTCTTGAGGTTTTTGAAGATGCCCTATCTATCTCTTATATTTAGATAAGCAAATATTGCTTGTCTCTTAGCAACTTGATTTCTGAGTAGCTTAGAAAATAACTGTGATAGACTGTCATAGTAACTAACAAAATGACACGTTTTCATGACTATTAGTTTCCGTTTCTTAATTATCCTAAACAGTTTATGTCGGTTGGTAGCGAGCGGTCAAAACTTGACATTTCATTTTTAAGTATTACTACAAACAATACCTTTAAGAAGCGTTACCCTTAATTTTGTATCAATATACAAAGATCAATACCAATGTGGCCAAATATAATCTTAATTTTGTATCAATATACAAAGATCAGTACCGATGTAGCCCAATACAATCTTAATTTTACATTAATATACTAGGGTCAATACCATTGTGGCCAAATATAATCTTAATTTTGTATCAATATACAAAGATCAATATGATATCTTAATATTCTGAATTTTTCCTTACTTCTAGAGGCAACCAGCCTACCCATATAAACACAATCTTATCAGTATTTACATTAGTTGTTAAAGCAATTTCACTTCCTAACACATTTTATGCTTGCAAATATTTCATGGCAATTTAAAAATGGGAAAAGAAACTGAATAAATGAAAACTCAGTTATTCCTCCTGGAACACTATACAAACTGCTAATACCTGTTAAGCATATGGAGCTGCTCAAAAAGGCTGTTATTGGTATCTATCCAAGCATCCAAGAAAAGAAAACTATATTATGTTAACTTGAACTGTGTATCAGTGAAACCCATATTAAATGTAAATCTGGCCCTTTAAGTTTGAATAAAGCTGTTTTACATATGAAATATATTTTCTTGAACTTTATACTAAATTTTTTTTAAAAACAATCGACAGTACTAGATTCAAATGACTACAGTGTAACATCTACTTATATAAAGAATGTAATATTGGCATGCTCTGTAAGCTCCTTGAAGATAATGTTTTCTTCCTCAACTTTCCAATCATTAAACATAGTGCTCTGTATATAAAACAGCATACAAAATTTCATATGAAATAATTTTTCTGTTTATTCACTTGTTGTGCTCAATAATCCTGTCTTTCCTTTCTCAGTCCTGTTGAGTTTTTAAATAAAGAATATCTTTATGTAGTAATTAATACTGTTTCTCATTACATTTAAAATAAGAAGTGTTCTGTTTTCGTCTTTCTTTCTTCAATGCATATTAAAGATTACAAACATAAGTTAAGTATGATTACATACATATGTAATCGTAGCACTTTGAAAGGCTGATACAGGAAGGTCATTAAGCTTGAGACCAGACTGGGTTATACAAAGACCCTGTCTCTAAATAATCAATACATTAAACAAAAACATTTTTAAAATAATTTTTAAATAATTTTGTGCGCGCGCGCACACACGTGTGTGTGTGTGTGTGTGTGTGTGTGTGCTGATACTCTGCATGTGTGAGCGTGTCAGATCCTCCAGAACTTGAACCATACAGTTGTGAGCTTCCATGTGGGTGCTAGGAATTGAACCCTGGTCCTTTCAAAGAGCAGTCAGAGCTCTCGACCTCTGAGCTACGTCTTCAGCCCAAATAAAAACATTTTTAACATGGAGATTATGACTAAAAGTTAACCATCTTTACTAACAACATGAAAGTAAGAAGACTCTAGGCCATTTGCCCTTGAGTATGCATACAATGTAGTCTCCTTACCTGCTTTCCTTGAACTAAGAACATGGCATAGAAATAAACACTATTGCTAAGTACATTAGATTCCCTTTGTACTTAAACTCTTCATTTATTGGGATTTCCCAGCGGGGAAAGAAAATGTAGCATAATTCTGAATAGTTTAATTCAGAATTATTCTCAAACAGGTAAAATTATATGCCTGTCCTATTAGTCTTAAAAATATACAGCTTTCAAGACCAAAGTTCACTAAAATGAGTAAATCACAAAATTATTAAAGGCACAGAAGGGACTTTGTATGGGTATTTACTGAATTGCTTTGGGAATTCCTTCTAGTTGTCTAGCTGTTGCTTCCAAAACGACATCTCATTAGGTTCCTACATTCCCATGTCTGACACCTCTGCCTCCAAAGTGGTGCAAGGACCCAAACCTAGGACATGCTAGGCAAGTTCTACCACTAAACAACATCTCCAGCCACCAAGCCCAAATATTTTGAAACAGATTTACTAAGACAAAACCTCTCATGACCTTAAGGACAAGAGGACCTTAGTCTAGAAGTAAATAAACTTTTTTTTTTTTTTTTTTTTGCTCTACTAACAAATAAACACAAAAATCAGATTTTAAAAGACTGACTTCTGGGGCTGAGAGACAGTAGAGTTAGGATAGTGTTTGCTGTCTGAGCACAGCAACCTAAGTTCAGACCCCTAGGTGCTCATGTAAAAGCAGGCTGAGGCAGAAAGCACCTGTAATCCCAGCACCAGACAGACAGACTGGCAGATCCCTGAAACTTACTGGCCAGCCATCTTGAGGAATTATTGAGTTTGGGCTCAGTAAAAGAACCTGTTTCAAAAAAATACAGTGCAGAGCATCAGACAACTGACACTGACCTCTATACATGCATACACACATACCCACAGGCATAGGGACACATATCCCAGCACATACACCTCACATATAAATATGTGCACAGTACCTCTAATGTACCTTTGTTATTGCGTAGACACAAACATTAGGTACCTACATGTGTGTATGGAAGAGCACATGTGCAGACCAGAGGACAACCTTGGGTATAGTTCTTCAGGTGCTGTTCACCCTTAAACAAAGACCTGATTCTCTGATTGGCTTGGAACTTAGCAAGTAGGCTCAGCTGGCTATCACAGAGCTCCAGAGATGTTTCAAAAAACAGCCACTCTCCACCCCGTTAGCACAGGAATTCCCAAATTCATGTTTGGCTTTGTGTGTTGATGTATATTTGAGAGATCAAACTCAGGTTCAAATTTCTCAAGGAAGGAAGAAAGGTACGGTATTATGTATTTTAAAACACATAAAAAATGACAGACATGCATGCACACATATGGTAATTTTTATAATGGTAATTTAAATGCTTTTTTCATGACAATACATGGATAATGTATTTCATTATCATAGTTCATATTAAGTTATAATTTTAGTTTAATATATATTCAAAATTGATATAGCAACAGAGAAGATACATATATATTATCTAGAAAACAGTTATGTCAAATCCAAAGTTCATCTGGGACATATGGTAGAAATATGTAAATATTCAAATTGAGAATTCATTCAAATAATTTTTAACATGCTAGACATTGGTAGAGTTAAAAAGTCAATGTATAGTCAAACACAATTATAAACACCTATATATGATATGCTTTGAATTCCCTTTCTGAGTAATGTTCAGTACAGAAATTTCTATTTATATAATTTTGAATAATCTTGGGAGTTGGCTCAACCTAATACTGATTAACTTCCTGTAATAACAGAGTTCTAGAAACTCCAAGATCTCAAATTATACTAGGTATTTTCATCCATTTCAGATTAAAAGGCTCATTAAGCTTCACTAGCTCACAAATTGTATATAAAGGGCCATCGTTTTTTAAAAGTTTAGCTAGGAGAAAATGAACCAACATATTTGAGGAAACATTGGGCAACTTCCACTCATTCAAACAACTCTAATTTTCTACTACAATCTTTAAATGGATGTATGTCTATACCAAGTTGGAGAACAGCTCAATACACACAAGACTGTGACCACCACCGACACCAGATTCCAAACTGAAGGAATTTAAAATCACTTTAAATAAGTTTACTGTAACTGCAGCACCCTACTAATCATCATCGAGGAAGTAAGTTGAATACGCATGTTTGCTTGTAGTCAATAGAGGTCAAGAGGTAAAGACAACCGACTGCAGAGTGCTCAGCTTTAAACCAAGCTCCCAAGTGACTCCAAACAAGGTTCAGAAGCACTGAAGGAAGGGGGTAAAATGAATTAAGAGATGAGCTACAGGGAGGAGGGCTGTGAAATACTGTCTTGTGCTTATGACAGGGGCAAGGCACTCAAGAATCCATAACAATTGCGGTTGACTGCACGGGACATACAAGAATCAACCAGTAAATAAACATTCACAGTCAGGAGAGGAGCTCATGGTGTCCAGCATCCAGGGAGTTAATGGCCATCTAGGGCTGCTGGAGGAGAGGAAGTCAGTTATCTTCAGTGATGTAGCTACTGGTGAGTCACTCACTCTAGTGGACAGTCACACTCACGCCCACAGTATGGGCCATGATTAAACCCAGTGAGTCCCCAAACAAAAGCACAACAAAACAAAAGACAAGAAAGTGGAATAGGGACTTGATGGGTGAAAGAGGGGCTCTGAAAGGGCTGGGAAGAAAATAAAGAGGGAAGGAATGAATGTCACCAGAATATACTATTTATGTGTATAAAACTGTTGAATAAATTATTTTAAAGATGAGATAACAGGTTTCATTAAAAAAAGGCCATTTAACAGTATTCAATCATATATCTTCACTGGATACCACGCATAATTGTAGTATATACATTATAAACAAATTTATATATATTTGTGATAATTTATATAAATATGTGATAAGATTACTCACAGAATAAAACAAATCACACACATACACACACACACACACCCACACACTTGGAGAGAGGGCCTCAAAATTATCTATGTAATCAAGGATGACCTTAAACACCTGATCTTCCTGGCTCTACCTTCCAAATGTTGAGATTATTAACACATGTCACCACATCTAGCACAGAATCTCTTAAAATGAAAAGGATCTTTCTGATCTCAACTAGAAAGGTAAAAGCTGTCAGACTAAAATCACTAATCAGTGATCCTCCTTTAAAGAAAACCATTTTCCAGAAAGGCTTTCACTAGAACTCCCAAGGAGCAATGCTTACATTCCACTGGAGTTAGTGCCTGTTTCTAACAGAAGAAGCAGACAGCAAACACCACCACAGCGAGCCAGAGGCGAGTAAGCAGTGCACTCACAGGACAGCGTTCAGCCCACACATTGCCACACCAGATCCTCACATGCCAAATTCAAGTCATTTAGTACAATTCTTTTGCTTAGGCTGAAATTTAAATTAAACTAAAATTAAGCTTCCAAATAGAAGTAGGAAGGTAAGTCTCCAAAATTTATCATGAGTTCACTGATCACATAATGGACAAGAAGGAGAAAAGAGCAGCAACAGGGACTTGTGGCAGACCTTTTGATGCTTACCTGATATGCCGTTCTTGCTGGTGTTCAATAAAGCTACAGATGCTGCAGAAACTCTTTTACTGCTCACAGTCTGCCCTGGTTTTCTTGAGGTACATTCTTCACTATCAATGTCCTGTACATTTAGTAGCCTTGGTTGGAAACACTGTAGTCGACATGATCTGATATTGCTTAAAATTTCAGAAAGGGACAGTCTATTTTCACAAGGTTTACTGGAAGCATTGGTCCAAGAGAAATTAGAAGAAAAGTCTATAGTTTGGGAAGAGCTTGAAAAGCCATTCAGCATGTCAGGGTCTATCTGTCTCAGGATGGGGTCCTGTTCTGTGGATATTCGGTCCATTATGACCCTGTAAAACAACACAAGGCATGTATGTGGGCATCATGTATACAATATATAGCTGCTTCTCTATTGCTGAAAAGGACAAGTCCAAAGCAGCTTACCTTCCACCTCTACCAATTCGTCTCCTTGCAAATCCTACACATCGTCTTGGAACTGTAAGTGTTGTAAGACAATGCTTATACCTCAACTTATCCAAGCCTGCCAACTCGGAATTCTCACATGTATGGTTAGCTTGGTCCAAACGAGGCTACAAAGAGAGAGAAAAAAGATAATTCAGAGTAATTCTGAAAGGAAGAAAAGTTAAATCATGATAAAAATAAATTGATTGCAGTTTAAATTAGGAGAACAACTGAAACTTGATGAAAAACTGTAAAACTGGGGCTTAAATGTATTAATCCAGTAAAAATTTATGAAATTAAATCAAAAGTTTTCTTATCTAAATTACCCACTCTATACTAAATACAATTAGTATGTATTTTAAAAATCCTATACAGAATGTTTTAATATTTGTTTATACATGGTGTGGATGAAATTATTAATTTCTAATTTTTCTACATGATAAACTAGAATGAATTTTTTGGCGGGAGCAGGAGGCAACTAAAATTTAGTGGAAGTGAAGCACAGGTCAAGGATAAGCATGCACAGGTCTAGAAAGCTTGAGCTTTCTCTTTACTTTGAGGGATGTAGAGCCTATTCCTATTCCTTGGTCTTTCTATTATATTCATCATTCTGTTTTTCTGTCTCACCAATTTGTCCCCCTTCTATAGTAGTTTCCCATCTTTTTTTTTTTTTTTTTTGGTTTTTTTCGAGACAGGGTTTCTCTGTGTAGCTCTGGCTGTCCTGGACTCGCTTTGTAGACCAGGCTGGCCTCGAACTCACAGAGATCCGCCTGCCTCTGCCTCCCAAGTGCTGGGATTAAAGGCGTGCGCCACCACCGCCCGGCTTAGTTTCCCATCTTTTATCAGCATAATTTGAAAGCCAATCCCTATTCTTCCTACATTAAGTCTTTGCTCAAAAAAGCTGTCTGTCTGTGTATACCATAATGCAATCAAAGTTTGTATAAACCATAACATAACCCATATACACCTCATAGAAAACCTTAGTACTGAGAAGCCAAGTGTCTTAACACTGCACCCAAAATGGACACTAATAACAAAGAGAGTTCTAAATGTGACTGAAATTTATGAATACAATTATCAGACAACTTTGGCATAAAGTTTAAAAATTATACTTATTGGGTTTATATGACACACACACACAAATATAAATTTCAGTGAACCCTCCAGAAGCCACCAAAAGTTCTGAAGCCAACTCAGACACGTGCAATTAATTTTCACAACTGCTGAAGTTGTAATTAAAGCTCCAAATGAAATAATTTTTAAAATATGAGAGTTGTCTAAGTAAAGAATTCTCATATTCTTTGAAAGAATCTGGCATCTTTCATCTTCTTTTGATGGTATTCATATGCCACAGGAGGCAGTACATAAAAAATATTGACGCACTTCCCATTTTTAGACTCAGCCTACGTTACCTTGACATGAATGATCTGTTAATTCCAGCTCACAAAAATATCACAAAAAACAAAGTTCTTACAGCATAATACTGGCATCCTGCCCGCCTTCTGAAAGCACAGGGACCATCGGGATCATTTTCTTCTTCGGGTTCTGATGCTGGAGATGGTACCTGGATAAAACAAGTGTTCCATTTAGCAGTTACAGGTTAGCAGATCAATGTATGTAATGATCGAAAATAAAATCAGATCACAAACATACATGCCTACATCCAGCAGGTAGCTAATTTGCCTAAAGCATTTAATGACTGACAAATATTTCTGTGGCTAAAAATCTTTAAGATTCATTCTTACATCTAAGTACTCATAATATTATTTTGTTTCTGAATATAAAGGCCAGACTTAAGAATCAGTATAGTTTTTATATATCCCATTTATATAAAGTCACAAATTATATAGTCATAAATATTTGATGATGACAGTTATGTTTCACCTATAGATAGCTGTATGTTTATCTGGAAACTTATTTCCATCCTAAAGCTAAGTGCTATATTGAAGAGGGCACTGGATTCTCTGGAACCAGAGCCACAACCAACTGCGAGGTGCCATGTGGGTACTGGAAGCAAACCTGTGTCCTCTTTGAGAGCAGCAAGCGCTCTCAATAACAGAACCATCACTCTAGCCTCTTAAATCACTGCTTAAACCTAGCAAGTCATAAATTTACCAAATGACATAAGATTGGTTGCTGAGAGGAATTTTAAGACCACAACAGTAGAGCAAAAGTATAAAGACTTTTAAAGAGTTGATACATTCAAAAGGATTTTGCCAGGACCAGATGCTACCAGCCAAATATCTTTATATAATCTGAAGTGGACCCTTAGGGCAGCACTGACTCATTAGAGCACAATTTTATGTCACAAAAAACCAGGTTAAGTGATGATATGTAAAATATACTCTGATATAACAGAGAAACAATAAATATAAATTTTCACGCGAATGGTTACCCAATACAAAAACTTTAGTACTTAAGTTTTATTTGTCTCACAATTTCACTTTGCAGCACATTTTTTTTTCCCTCACAAATGCCTGTTTAGACATATTTACTTGGCACAGTTTTGAACCTCAAAAATCCCTTATTCCTTTTAGGAGAGGTTTTTTTTTTTCTTCTCCATATTAATTTCAAACTGCAGTGATTACCATGGAACTGGGTCACCTCGTGAGAAGGGCATTTGTTTAGGTTCCAATCTGCCTTCAAATAGCCAATGGGAGAGAGAGAGGCAATGGGCTGGGGCTGACTCTCCTTCCTAAGGTAACTCAGGAACTCAAACTGTAAAGAGACCTCAGTTTTACATTTTGTTTCTCTGGTTTCTCTGCAAGTACTCCCATCTGCTAAAACAGATAAGGGAGTGACAAGTGTCACTGAGAATTCTTAGCACGTGTACTTCACTCCTTCCTAGCTATCATTCATTCCCTAGGATGGATTCCAGCACACGCAGAAAGGTAGAACGGGAACTGCAATCAGAGTAGAGACAGGGCTTCCCCTTCTTCCCTCCTACAATCTGTCAGTCAGCCTGGTTAAACAATCTCTTAAAGTTATCTATTCCCTTGTTCCTAGTTTACTGGACAACATGCTATCCCATGTGTCCTGGAATCCATCCCTGGGAGAATTAAGAAGGGATACAGTCTAAATACCTACATTATTTAGTGAGGCCCATGTATAGGCAGTCTTCAGTAATGTGAAAATACCATAAAAACTAATGAAAGCTGTCTAATACTTAGTAAAACTCAACAAACTCTAAAAGTTGTAAAATGCATTTTTAATGTAGGGATGAAGGGTAGGGACTATGTAAGTTAATATAAAAATTTTGAGCTGAAATGAAGATTCCTTAATACACAAGGAATGTTATGACAAAGTATGTTGAATGAGCCCTCATTTTTCTGACTTAGGCTTTTCAATAATTTCCCATTTGCTTATTATCCATACATCATCCCTTCTATCTTTTCCTCTCTCTTCTGTTTGACTCCAGCAATGCCAAACTGCTACAGTCCCTATCCTAATTCTCTTTGCTGGCAGATTCTCTGTTTTCTCTGTCTAGAAGAACTTGTTGGTCCACTGTTTGTTATATTCCTCCTTTCTTCAAAATGATCATCTGACGACCTCCCACGACTGCCAAGGGTTATCCCAGACCAACTGGGTAATTCTTCTGACAAATGTAATGACTGCTTTCATTAAGTGCTTCTCGAGAACATATAAAATAAAGCACTTTTAGTGTTTTAGTATGAATGCTACAATATTGTTTTGGGGGAGAAAAGCCAAGTCAGTGACAGGGTCAAAGGGGTACATCGCTATGAAGTGGATTTTAAATGGAAGGCTTTACAAACAGTCTTATTCCTAAGGTTTTGATGTTGAGTTTTAAAAGAAATTTGTCTTTACGTAAATAAAATATTAAAATATGACATCTGTCCAGGACAGCCAGGGATACACAGAGAAACCCTGTCTGGAAAAACAAAAAAACAAAACAAAACAAAACAAACAAAAACCCACCATCTGATAGTAGATTGTATCTGTTATAGTATTTTCTTTTGATTGCTGTAGGACATACAGGAAAAAGAAAAATAGGATACTGTCAGACCAGGTGCTTTTTTAAAAAAATAACTTGATGTTTAAATATATTAGAATCTTGTTTGAAAAATAGCACTAATGAAAATGAAATAAAAAATTTAATTCTAAATACTTTGCTATAAAACTGTTGAATATTAAAAAACTGTTGAATATTTGACAGGGAATTTTTTACAATAAAAACTAATCAGTTCTTCTAAATCTACTTTTAGTGATAACCTGACAAATAAATAAAATTTATATTAAATATAAACAATGATCACGTTGGTAGACTATGAAAGAAAGCAAATTGCTGGCAAATATTTCTACTCATGTTTAAATGTCTTCTAATACTGATATCCTAGATTCAGTAATGCTATTTCTAAAAAGTCATTTTGCAAACAGAAAGAACACAAAGATGCTTGTTTTTACAAAGGAGAAACCTGAACATTATCCAAATGTCCCACACAATACATTTGTATAGCTGAGAGAAAATAACAAAGTACATACTATGCTAGTGGCAACATATATGCGTGTATACATGTATACTTATGAAATATGTAGAAAATGTTTTATAACACTATGTGAGCGAAGCAGAATCAAGACTAAGATGCCAATTATGTTGCAAAATACAGCAATATAAAAGAGTAGGAGGACGTGTTTAAAACAGTTTCAAACAAGCACCTGTGGAAATTCATCTTCATCTGAGCTCTGAAAGTCATATTGCTTAATGTCACTCTTATTGATCACAGGCAATGTCTCAGGAGTGGGCTGCTGAGGTGCTATCAGAGCCTCTGCCTTAGGCTTCTTTGGGTACTTCTTCTTTTGACGAACCACGTCAGAAGCCTCTTCTTTCAAAGGCAAATGATGAGGGTGCTGTTTACATGACGAATTTTCCCCCAAAAGGAAGAAATGAAAATCATTTTAGAAATCATGAAAAATTATGCTCCTCTTTGAAAAACATACATTTTTCTTTAGGAGTTAATTTTAATTATTGTTTTAAGTATGAAAACTTTATTATGGTTATAAACTTTAACATGATTTAGATTTACTTTCTGTAATTTATAATAAAAAATAATTATGGTGTTTGTTTTTTTATGAATAATTAAACTGTAATTTTTAAACTGTTCTATTATCATGCCATCCAGTGTTTAAAAGGTATTTAAGTTTAACTATTACTTAAATCCACTGTGTTGGTGAACAAAATTCATTACTTTACTTTTAAAAGTAACTGAATTAGATCACTAACTTATTAATTTAGTTCTACACTAATTTCCAATTTTTAAAAATGTCTACATGTGGTAATCTTTTGAGAAAAGTAAGTTTATAAGCTAAACAAACACTTCCATGTTTTACAACACATAATTATTGCTGTGACTGAACAATAATCAAATGGTCCTCAAGTACCCCAGGGTTCTGTGGAGTCCATCTGGCAAAGGGACTAACGGAAGGGTTTGGCCCCTCCTCCTTTCCACAAAGCAGAGACCTGTTTTTGTTTTATATACTGGTTGGTATTGCTTTTGATAAAAGGAGAACTGCCTCTTTTTTTAAAAAGCTGAAAAATGACTGCTCTGAGCACCAAAGTAAAAAGAATATTGAACGTTTAAAATTATTAAGGAAGTTATATATTGTGCCATGTAGTCCAGATATTAAAATTACTTTAGAATGAAAAACAGTGCACATAACAGAAATGTTGTTTGAGGGACAGATCATACTGAGTGAAATATAAAATGCTTGATAGATATGGATCCAGGATACAAACTATTAGATGAAAATGAAAGCTCTAAATCTTAGCAATTTTGTGGTTTAAGGCTGGAGGAGTGAAATTAAACACAGTAACTATGTGTACAGGGTAAGACAATAATGAGTTACACTGTATCTCTAAAAATAATAGGCTATTTTTATTTACTTAGCTAAGACCTAAAGTAAGAATCAATATAATTCTATCAGTAATTATGGGTCAAATTTTTATATTCTAATGTCTAGTAAGCATATTCTTATGAAGAGTATTGACTAATACAGCCAATTAACAAATAGTTTTCAAAGGGACATTTGCTGTGCTGATAACTTTTTTGGCTATCAACACAAGTATGATTTAAACGGATCGGGGAGGTGGGCTAGATGCCTGTGATTAATAAGATCCTGCTAGTTGAACTGACACAAGTTGAATGAGGAGGAGTCACACTGCTCCACATTCTCGCCTGGTTTAAAAATGAACCCATGAAAAAGAGTGACTATGCATTTTTAAAAGATGAATTTTCCACAAACACCCCAAGACACTTATAAAATCTTGTTGCAGTTAACAGACTCTACTTACTGTTTAGATGCTTCATATCAATGCTTATTTAAATCTAAACTTCTTAAAGGCTTAACATTTTTTGCATACCCAAATTAAATAATACTTGAATACAGCAAATGAGTATTAAATATAATTCTTTAGCCTAAAAATAAAATGTCCACTAAGGCCAGCACTTTTATTTGGGATAAACTATGATCCAGAAAGTAGAGGGCTCTCTACACCCAATCAAGGTATGTAACTGGCAAATACTGGTTCTGGCAATGACCCTGTTTCTCTCGCGAGGTAGACAGCATATCAAAAGCAATGCACTTTGGTAGACATGAACTCAAACTGTGAATGTGACACTTAATAGCTGGGATCTACAAGTCACAGAGGCAGAGTTCTTGAGGGACTAATGGGTCAGTTTATATAGAAAACAAAAATAAAAACAAAAAACCCAAAACACCCATCAAAGTGGTGGCATAGTTAAAAAAAAAAATTCATGCTATTTATTTTCATCCTTTACCACCATATTATGTAGTCAATATGACCACTCAAGAGTCTCTCCAAAGAATATTTACCTTAGTTTTACATTCTTGAATTTTGTGATGATTTCCATTATGAAGAGTTGCTGGAGTGGCATATAACTCTTTTTCTGATCTATTAACTTTCACTTCATTAAGGATTTCACCCCCATAGTCTCCCAAATGATATCTTGAAAAGATAATAAAGTATAAGAAAAATAAAGCAGAGTTTAATGATTTAAAAAATTATATATATATAAATCAGTGACATTTTAAGTATCTGAATCAGCAAAACAGAGTTATCCATTTTGGGAGGTGGGAAGGGATGACACAGGGCTTCAAGTGTCCAGATAGGTGGCCTCAAGCTTGCTCCAGCTCCTGATCCTCCTGTGTCAGCTTCTCAACTGCTGAAATTACAGGCACATACAACCAACCTAGCTTTAGGATATCAGATTACTGTTAAGACAAAAGTTACAAAAACAAAGCAGTTCATATTTGAGATTCAGTTAAAAACATAACAAACAAGAAACTTTTAAAATGCCTAAGGTATACAATACATAGAGTTAATGATGTAATGTGTTTAATCACGCACTGGGAATGTTGTTTAGAACGCTTATTTCAGCAATCACACGAAATTCCCTAAAACCTGATGGAACTTTAGTGTATTTCACTATGTAGGAAAACACTTCATAGGTCATAATTCTGAAGAGCAGAAACAGGAAATTTTGCCTTCCAACCATTCATTTCCTTAAAATAGTGTTTAAGAAAAAGTAACAGAAAGAAATGGGCAAGATAATCCTTAGGTTTCATTAAGAAAAGTACAATGATTCTGCCAATAGCTAAAAAGATTAATTCTGTATATCAGTGGTTCTCAACCTGTGGGCTGTAACCCTTTTGGGGTCACATATCAGATATCCTGCCTATCAGATATTTACATTACAATTCATAACAGTAGCAAAATCATAGTTATGAATTAACAACAAAATAAATTTTATGGTTGGGGGTCACCACAATAATGAGAAGCTGTTACAGCATTAGGAAAGTCTATACCAAAATCTTCCTGCCCCAGTGAAATTCAAATCTGTAACAATCTAATTTTAAAAACTAGTAACTACAAATCTTAAGAAGGCAGAAATGAGATTCTACTAGACAATCACGTCCAACGCCACAAAGTCTGCCTAGTGTGGTTACGGCACAGGCCAGTAGCAATGTTACCTTTTTTCCACAACTTCCAGCGTTAAGTGCAATAATTCCCTTTTGGTTTTCTCTCTTCTCTTAATCATTTCCAAAATTGTTATCGCTCTGCTGAACTCCCGCCTCAGCTTCAGCATCTTTTCATAAGAGGCTTCATCATTTTTACGGTTCTTTTGAAATAATAACAATTTTAGAGAATAATGAAATTATCCATGTTTCATTTAAAAAGCTCTTACTAAATCTCAATTATCCTATAAGTTTTAAATTATTAAAATAAGCAAACAACACATAAAAATCCAAATAATAACTTCACAAGAACTCATGTCTTTATTTTGAACATTTAAGTATAAGCAAATGTTTAGAAAAAAAAATGTTGGTAACTACAGGGACAGAAAGAATAATTCCAATGTGGGAGGAAAATAAAAATCCAACTGAACTTAGTATATAAAATCTAACAAATTATCCAACAAAACCCAGTATAAAATAATTATAAAGTCCTTCTGTTGTAGTAATGTGTTGCTCAATGATAAAAATAATTCTACCAATATCAAGGTACCTAAAAACTCAAATGACTGTCTAACCATATACCCAGCCAAATTTGTAAATGGGAGCTAAAAGGTTTTCAATAATAAATTAATCAAGAAAAATGACAAAACTTCACATCCAGCAATTCAGAAGACTGAAAATAGTATACTGAGTACCTCAAGAAATGGGATTCCCATGATGTACATTTCATTGCAGGGGAACAAAAACTTTAGAATTCAAAATATTTCTCACTTCTTACTTATAAGCATAAAACATAACTTCAACAAAAGGTGGCTTTGTTACAATAAGCAGCAATTCATCAGAATATAAAATCACCAATGATGTAAACATTCAATGTCCCCACAGTTAAGTCAAATGTCCCCAGTGCCTAATTTATACAGACCCACATTTAAACAAAGACCTCTAATACTTCTCAATTGTCAGACAGACTTACACTTATGCAATTTAAATATAAACATCTAAAACTTTTCAACTGTCAGACAGACCTACACTTAAGCAATCTTTTCATTCTTGAGTTAACAACTTAATGTAATATTAGAAAGAACCCAAAGAATGTCAAAGGTTTCATAAATAAATGATATGAATGAAAACAAAAACTGAAAAAAAAAGGAAAGAAAACCTTGAGTTTTGTTTTTCCTTTTGTGAAGTTTCTTACACTTGGAAAATAATCATACTGAAAATAGCATAAACCACATTTCTTTCAGGTACTTCATATGGAGTATTTTAAAATGCTAACAGGTTATCTTATTTCACCAAAAAGAAATTCACCTCTATCACACCCCCGTCATTAGTACTCTGTGACAAAAGGTAAAATATAGAGCAGTTTAAAGTAATTTGGGGGGGAGGTGTACACAGGCAACAATAACTTTTAATTGAAAAAACTTAATAAGATCAAGAGCCAACATTAAAGTGCCTACTATACTGCTAATATTATATGTTTTCCAGATACATGCATATGTATCAACACATATAAGAGGCACCAAAAACAGATGAATACTCATACAAGGCCACATAACCTGCCAGTGCAATGACATTCAAAAGTATACCAGAAATCCTAAAGAATGCCCTCCTTCACCATCTTTTTAGGCATAAATTATTATCCGTAACCTTTTCTTTGTTGTGTCCATTCTAGTCTTCAAAACATTGTTTTAAAATAATTTCAGAAATGCAAAGTTACAAAAATAGCAAATACTATTTAACCAGATCTCCCAAAGGTTTAAAGTTTAGCTTTTATATCCCTAGTTATGTGTATAAATATACATATTTTCGCTATTTTGCAAATTTGAGATGAACATGTTTCTAAATATTTTAATCTGCTTTTATAAAAACAATAATGTTTTCATATAAACGCAGCACAACAACCAAAATCTGGAGACTAAGATCAATAGAATATTAGTGAGACAGTATTTTTATTTCAAATTTAGTTTTGCTTTTTGCAAATGTTATTCAGGATTAAAAACTGTTTTTAGCTGTCATGTTTCTAATATCCTATTACTTGGAAAAGTTCTGTTTTTCTGTGATCATTATGACTCCCCTCCCTTCTTTAAATGGGGAATATTTATTTTTGTAGTGCATCACTCAATTTGAGTTTCATTCATGCTTTTCCATGATTAAATTCGGGTATAACCACAGAAATGATATTGAGTCCATCTCACATCCCATTAAGAGAACACAATTTGTCCTATTACTACTGATTACTCAATTAAGATGGTATCTTCCTGGTTCACTTACTAAAATATTATTTTCCCTTGTAAATTATCGCAGCATGTTGTAGAATTACATAAGTATTTAGTTTGTCATTAAAGTTTCCCTCATTAGTTTAATGTTCAATGATTCTGTCACCTGAAATAATTATTAGTATTACAGCTGCCAATTGGTGAAGTTTAAACTCTGTTTCTGTTGATATCTTTAAGTTCTGACATCTAAGAAGTAATGAAAGGATAAAGTACACACACACATTTATAGTGGGAAAGTTGTCATACATAAAAATAAATTATATTTAAAAGAAAATGGGTAAAATTTTAGATTACATTAAACAAAATAAATCAAGACTCAGAAAAACAAATACTACACCTTTTATCATGTGTAGAATCCAGATTGAAATTTGTATGTACACAGATGTGTGTTACTATGGTTATGAAAACAGAAAGATGATGACTAGATCTTTGAGAAGAGTATAAATCCATATGACACAGGGCGTAAGGGAAGACTATCTGCAGATATAAGAAGAGGACCAGAAGGTGGAGAACAGTGTTGGGAATGGGGAGGACAGCACAAAGACATTCACGAAATTCGTCACTTTAGTATTAACTTAAAAACTTTTACACATTTCCTGCCTCTGTCTTAGCCTCCCATTTATGTAAGTATGGGCTCTTAGGCTATTCTATCAGTTATAATTTATTACTCTCCTTATTTTGATGCTTAAACTTTCTCAGCTCCCTTCAGGTTGGCTCCTGTGCCCTACTATGCCTCCAACATTTTTATTTTCTTGCACAGCAGAATCCTTTTTCCAGGCTTATCTTTATTTACATCATTAAAAACGAGAAGTTCACATTGATATGGTTTCTTTTCTTTTTAAATGGCCTTATTTTCTAGCTTCTAACTGTTTACCCCTTCTTATAACTGTCTCAGCTCTGGGCCAACTCATGTTTCCTTTAAAAAAAAAGTTTTTCATTTATGTTTTATGTTCATTATATGTGTGTGTGCAGGTATGTGTACAAGAGTGCAGACGCCCACAGAAGCCAGAGGTGTTGAGTCCTTCTGGAGCTGAAGTTACAGGCAGCTGTAAGCTGTGATCCAAACTTGGATCTTCTCTAAGAGCAACAAGTACTCTCTACTGCTCTATCCTCTGATCCTGAGGATTAACTCCTTCTTCTTATTGCAGGTATACTTCATACTTCTGTATCTACCATCAAATCCCTAGGGAAGTGCTTTTCAAACTAATGTCATTTGAAGTCAACTGCAGATTTTTTTTTTTAATGAAAGGTGATTCACAGAAGACTGATCTCCACAGGCAAAACTGACAGCCTGGGAATTTCCCTTCCCACCTAATTACTTTTTTGGGGCCAAAGAGAGATAGACAGATGGCATAAGCAATAAATAAGACTGTATCTATGTAGTTAGCATATTAAATATTAAATACATATGCTGATTAGGACTTCCTAACTGGTACATTTAGGTAAGATCACCTGGTGTAAAAATGTCCTAAAGTACTTATTAATGTCCAAGTTAATTTAGTTCAGTGAGTTATAGTTAAATTCTAGACTGTCATGTAAACATTTCAGTAGTCCTTTTGGCCTTTGTGTTTTTCAAGTTTAATGAGGCAAAAAAGGAAATAGTCTTGTTACCAGCAGTATTATCTCAGCATGCCCCATCCTGCTCGCCTCCTCTATACCTAGTATGCAGTATGACCTGTGGAGCATTTTCCCATCTTTCTAATTTTTGAAACACAATAAAGATTTGTTAACAGCACACAGAGCATGCAGGGATAATCCATATGGTCTACAATTGAAGAGAAGAATAAAAAATAAAGAGCACGGAAAAGGAAAATGTAGAACCCTGCAGAGGAAAATGAAAAGAATGAGGTAGCAAAAGGTGAGAAGCAATGTTAGGAAAAACTGGTATTGGTGATCATGGGGTGGTGACATGCCTACTTTAAGAAACAATTACTAGTAGTTCTCATAATACACTACTAAAAATGAATAAAGTATATCTTTACATCCAGAATGTTCCTTACATGCAAATATATATCATCAATTTTCACACCTACTCACTAAAGGGAGCATACACAGTACTACTTTGCTTCCAGAAAAGATTCTAACAGTCATGTTTACAACATAATCCAACTGATGACAGGGCGTCTAAGAGGCAGTTCAGATCTCTAATGCTGACAAGGCTCTTTCTTCACAGGCAGTCTTCATGTAACAAAGCTTAACCGTGTTCACAAACTTTGTTCATCCTCGTCTTTTCTAATTAAGATGTTAAATCTTCAAAATCCTTACATCTCCTTAGCTAAGACCAGAGTGCTAAACTGAGAACTAGGGCTGTGCTAGTGACAGCCATATTTTCTTGGGAAATTCATTCCTTGATGTTTAGAAAAATCATGTTCGTAATAAAGCTTCACGTAAAAATTCTAGCTCTTAGCCAGGAGTAGAGTTTTTCCTAAAATACAATGCCTGTGTCTGTGGTACTTTACAGCTGTTACACGAACAGCTGACAACACAAGCTCTCAGTGTCAGCAGAGACAAGAAAAGGCTTTGTTCCAAATGATAACTCCAGTTTTTATTTTCAGTGTTCCTGATTCCTTGTGATGCTACGAGAATATGTTAATCTGAGTAGTATTTACTGTTCCTTATGAGGAATGGAAGGCAGTGATCAACCCCTAAAACGGTGCTTTCATTTTATTCTATATCAGATCATCCCACAGCACAAAATTCTATTTCCCTTAAATTCTGGCACACACTTCTGAAATTCAGATGGAGACATGTCTGTCAATTTGTAATGAGGCACAACTGACAATTAAGAAAATGAGAAAAAGATGCCATTGTTACTTTTGGCAATTGTCAAAACAAGTCTTTCTTACTTCTTAACCCATAAACTTAGAAGCAGCAAGACCCATTTTTATTTGCAAGAATAAGAGTACCATTTCAAAACTGTCATTAACCAACTGTAAAGTAACCAACAAGGAAATGTAGTGTTACAATTCTTACCTTTCCAAACAGAAGTGATTTGTGAGCGCATGTGATGTTTACTGAGAAATAAAAAACCTGTGATATGTATAAGCACAAGAAACTCTTCCTATTGCTACAAATGGAAGTCTAAACTAGTTATGATCAGATTGCTAAAGCAGGCATAACAAACACTGTGTTAAACACATGGTGACGAGTTTAGAGTAAACAACTAAGAGTAAGTTTTCAGCAGGTCACCAGGGTCATTGTGTTCAAATGATTAATGACAGTAAACACTATCAAGCTACATTCAATTAAATACAATGTGGACATTACCTTCCGAGTCTGCATTTTCTCTGTTCTCCTCCGAAAGGCAACATAAGGATCATTGTTGGTAGAGCCATCTCTTTTCTCTTGCTTAATCTGGGGGATGAGGGATGGCCCCCGGCAGTTTTTCCGTTTTCTCACCCAGTAGTCATATACAGCTTTAATAAGGTAATCGTCTTCATTTAGCAGCAGTTTTGCTTCTTGAAGTGTTACAAGCTAAATAGAAAGCACACGATGTCACCAATGGAAATGCGGTCTAGGATAGTTAAAACATACTCCTAGTCATGCAAACATGTCTCTTTGTTAGCTACTATGACAGTCTATCACAGATATTCTTTAAACTACCCAGTAATCAAGTTGCTAAGAGACAAGCAACATTTGCTTATCTAAATACAAGAGATGGTTAGGGCATCTTCAAAAACCCCTAGAGATCTGCAGAATATGGCATTCAAAGATGTTATCTTAAATCAAGATTTTTTTTTGATATCGAGACATATCAGCGCCTGACAGCACCCCCTATTCTACTCCAAGTAGAAGATAAGCATCGAAGAACCTCCACTGTAAGATGGTTGATTTAGGGGCAAGCCTTTTTCTTGGCATGAAAAAACCCCTTGCACCAACTGCAGACAGACTGCTGTCCAAAAAGGACAAAACTTGGTAGCAGGGAAGTCGACAGCCTAACTCTGCCAAGACAGGGTAGGTAAGTCCTTCATAATCCCTGCTCTACAACAAATGTCTGTCAGAGAAACAGGACCCAAAGCCTGAAGATTGATGCTGGAATGTATGGAGAGAAAATGGGAACTGTCCAGGCAGTTATTGGTATGTTCTTTCTTAGTTTTGGAAGCTGCAGGCTCTGCACTTCCTATATAAGCAAATATATTTATCCCTCTCAGGTCTCTGAGGTGGTTGAAGAATAGACAGATAGAATCTTATAGTTAAATTTTGAACTGTTTAGGAATCAAGAGGGTGTTATAGATCTAAGAAGATACTCTTAAAAGTGTGTTGAAAGATAGTATGAATGTTGAGTCACATATAGACCTTTAAACTCATGGAGGTGGGTAGATAGTAGAATGTTAAAGTCAGGGGCCAAATAGGTATAAACTGAACATTGGGAAGGTATACTGGGCCAATTTAATCTCATAAATGTGGCATAATTATATCTATTGTTTTGTATAATACTTACTGTTATAAGAGAAGGAACCAGCTGTTGGACTGAAAGGGGAAACCTCTGGAGGGAAGAGGGTGGAAGGGTGGGTTGGGAAGGGGGAATAGGGAGGGGTTTGTTACTGAGATGTAACTTGAAGAAAAAAAAAATAAAGTATTTATAAAAA
>CAJQZJ010000102.1:519232-540753 GCA_907164525.1 Lophiomys imhausi | reverse complement strand
TGTGTGTGTGTGTGTGTGTGTGTGTGTGTGTGTGTGTGTGTGTGTGTATACACACACAAGCATATATATATTTATATTTTATATGTGCATACAAAACTTTTTCTATTACTATAACTGGAAGTCTAACCTAATTATGATCAGGTCGACAGGACAGGCAAAACAAATACTGTGAATACAAGGTCAAAAGATGAACTGAAGTAGGCTTTCAGCAGGTCATCAATATCACTGTGTTCGAATGATTAATGACAGTAACCACCACCAAGCTTCACTTCAGTTAAACCACTAAAACCTTGCTGCATTACTTCAGAAGGCTTTCCAGTCTTAAATGACTTGATCTTTATCTAATTTAGAGCTCAGTGTAAATAACTGACATCTCCATTTACATCCTGTTAAAAAATTAGTTGACTGATGTGATCTTTCAAAGAGCCATGTATATGATTAAGCAAGTTTTTATGCATTTTATTTTGAATTACATAAGCATTATACCTGCTGAATTCATAAAGGAGAAAAAAAAACTCTTTAAGGCCTATGTCAGAGCTCTTATGGAAAGCCAAGACAGTATCTTGAATCAGGGGAGTGTCAAGAACAAGAGTTTTCTAGCATTAAGCCAGCCCGAGTAGTGGGGTTACTTTTATATGTAATTCATACAAGCAAAAGAATACACTGTAATTCAACTCACGTACATGTGACAATCAATTGAATAGAAGAAAGGACTAATACTCCTAAACGCAATCTTTTCTGAAAGCTATTTTTAAAATGATGCTTAATTTGTATGTGTATACATAAATGAGCGTCTGCACATGTCACAGCTCCTGTGTGGAAGCAGAGGACAATTTTCAGGAGTACCATGTTGAGGCAGGATCTTATGTTTCTGCTGCTGCACTGTGAACTCCAGGTTAGCCAGCATGTGAGCTTCTAGGTGATTCTCCTATCTCTGCTTGCCATCCTATGAGTGCTAGGATTATAGATTTATGCCACTGCACCTGACTTTTTGCATGAGTTCTGAGAAATGAACTAAGGCCATCAAGCTTACTGTTACTTTTACCTGATATGTATCTCCCTGACCTTCTAAATGGGATCTCAAATAGGTAACTTCAAACCATTAAAAGTTCTCTGAAACAGTAATATAAATCCCCAAGGTCTACAAGAACAGGACTAGAACAAGAACTGAGCTTTCTGTCTGATATCCTTCTTGTACATCCATGTGTGCATGGGAGAGTGTAGTAGATTGAGCTCAGGACCTAATGCAGGCTAGGTGAGCGCTCACCTACTGACCTACATTATCATTCCAGACAGACTTCCTGAAGTTGTAAGACTACCTCATACTAACAGCATCACTGGCAGCAATCATGTGTTCTTAGAGGCCAGAAAAAACATGTTCCACTAGGCTGCATGTGCTTTGGCTGTTTGATCATTATGTTACGGATACTATTTTGTAATCTTTGCTAATTAAATCAAGATCTTAGTCTAATTGTAGAGTGAGGAGGAGAACAAGGGCTCTTTTCCAGACAGCAGAGCAATAGTGAGATTCTTATCCCACACCACACTGTGAGTACTTCCTATGCTCCTGCATGTGCCAGAGGACTAAATCACCTGTTTATCTCTCTTTTTCTGGTACTCTTTACTCCAGCTTGCAATTTTTTGTCTTCATTTTATTCTATATTACAATAATTTAATATACAATTGTAGTTAAACACTGAGATTTTTCCAATGTCAACTGTATTTTCTAAATATCTATAAAATCAACACCCCATGACATTTACATATTTGTTCATTTGTTTGTGCATACAGGGTACTGCTCTACTGTAGTCCTGATTCACAATTCAGCCTCAGCATTCTCACTGCTGGGATTATAGGTAGGCATGACCATGCTTGGGCTTTTTATTAAAATATAAAATTATAAAATAGCTACTAAGAGAACAGGAGTTTAGATGAGAGACAATAAAAAAAGAGGAGGAAAAGAAAATATGACACTTCAGAATAAAACCACTAGTTTCTGTGGTAGAAGTTAGGTCTGTAGTGAAATTAGTAGGTAGTTCAGATTAGCATTTGGCAGCACCAAAAGAGGAGGGGGATGTTCTTTTAACCTGTTGAAATGGACAAAGTGAAGTTGTGGCCAGATGATATGCGCTGAAGGGGCGTGGGTAAGAAACTGAGCAAGCCAGATGACATCAGTTGCTGAGGGAAGCAACAGGTCTTCTGGCCGTCACTGCATGGAACCTTGACACCACCAAGGATCTAGAGATATTGTGATATATAAGCCAGAGAACTCCATGAGGTCTCCTCTTCGTCCTGCCCTCACCAACTGAGAAGTCATGCTGGAGAAGCGCATAGCAATCAAGTTATTTCATTTACAGAATTTACACTGTGATATTCCTAGGCAAAGGCATGGTATAAAACCTGCTGAGAGAGGGTTGCTTGAAGGCATCTGTTTTGGGACCCCAGAGCGCCAACAAAGTGAGCCAGGCTAACAAAGTTTGGAAGCCCCTTGGAGAGGCCTTTAGCTATGAGATTTGCCTGGGCCAAGGAGGCAGGTCTTAGCTGATGGAAAAAGCCACCCTTAGTTTGACAGTTGGAACAGACTGATTTTATAAACTGGCCACAATTTGGTGGTTGAAATAAACTGGGCTTGAGAATTGGCAAAGTTAGGCCCAAACAGATACTAAGCTGTGAAAAGGACTCTTGCTGGGACTGCCATAAACCAAGTCATCCTGCACGGACCTACACTAAGAATATTAATATGCATTTAAGAAAGTTAAAATAGTGTTAGTTAAGTGTTCTTAGATAGATCATAGGTTTTAGGTGGTAGGATTTAGGTATTTTATAGGTGTTTCTTAAGTATTAATAAATATAAGTGATTATAAATAAAAATATTTTCTTACAAATTTCATTTACGGTATAATTGGCAGTGAATGGTTATAAAGAAGCCAACCATTAAGTACAATTCTCGTGAATCAAATGAAAGATGGAAGGAAGGAAGGAAGGAAGGAAGGAAGGAAGGAAGGAAGGAAGAAAGACAGACAGAAAGGTAGAAAGAAAGGCAGAAAGACAGACAGAAAGAAAGGTAGAAAGAAAGGCAGAAAGAAAGGGAGAGCTAGAGAATAGACAAAGGGTCTGAAATTGATGAATTTGAAAATTCTGCTATGTCAGAAATGTTGTAGAGAAATACTGCCTGGAGCTTAGCAGGTAGTTTAAGTTATAAAAGAGTAAGAGCTGAGGACAGGACACCAAATGAATATTGATACATGTGACAGAAATGGGCAATAGAAAAGAACAAAGAAAAAAAAAAAAAGAAAATCATCAAATGTGGCCAACATTGCCTACTTACTACAGGGATACTTCAGTGAACGCTTGTTGAAAAAAGTTCCTGCATGACAACCTGGAGACTACTAGCCACTTGGAGAATTCAACTTAGCAGCTTATGAGTAAAAGCTTATGGTAAATGTGGGAAGGAACAAATATTTATCTTTTGAAAATTTAAATAATCAAAAGAGAGAGAGACAGGATAGTTGTTTGTTGAGAAACATGAGATTAAAATGAAAGGGTTCTCTTAGAAACAAAGATCCTTGCTACTTTTTCAGAGAAGACTTAAATGTGAAAAAAGATAAGTAAAAAATAAAATACTGAAGAAATATGTAGTTACACAAGCAAATCAAGAAGGACTGGGATTCTGTCTTTGTAAGATAATATAAGAAAGAAGGAAGGAAAATTACACAATTCATGGGTGATTTTCTATTTTCCCCATGTACTGTGTTTGGAGCAGAGATGGAAGAAGGCACAATATAAATAGTTTTTCTATGTGAATGTGTGCTAAGTGAAGAGCAGTGTTAATAATATGTTAAAGGTATTAGTTTAAGGACATAATAGGCTTTATAACTGAAAACATTAAAAATAATTCTAGAAAATGTTTACTTTAAAGAACTGGGCATGAGCTGGGCGTGGTGGCGCACACCTTTAATCCCAGCACTTGGGAGGCAGTCGGATCTCTGTGAGTTCAACTCTACCGTGGTCTACAAAGTGAGTCCAGGACGGCCAGGGATATAGAGAAACTGTCTCAGAAAAAAAAAAAAAAAGGGCATGATTCACACATCAGCAATCCCAACACTCAGCAAGTAAGGAAGGAGGATCAGAAGTGCAAGGTTGCCCTCAACTACAGTGATTTTAAGGCCGGCCTGAAATACATACATATATGCATACACACACACACACATATACGTGCATGTGTATGTATGTGTGTATATATATATATATATATATATATATATGAAGAAAAAGAGAAGAAAAACCTGTTGTAGAAAGTATTTTATTAAGGTATTCATATTGAGAGGGACGTCAATGAACAAGAATACAATTTAAGGTAGCTTGTGGCAAAACAAAATCAAAACACAACAAAAAACCCCACAAAACCAAAAAAAAAAAAAAACAAAACACACAGATACACAGACACACACAAATCATCACTACCAACAACAAAAAACTAAATCCCACAACACCAAAAAAAATTTTCCTTAAAACTATCATCTACTTTCCAATTTTGTCAAGTGACTAAAAAATGGTCCTATCACTTTCCCCTTTCAAGTAGGAGGTGCAAGCTAAGTTCAGGCATTGGAATAAGCTAACATGACTGAAAAATAGATTAAAAAGAAGAAGAAAAAAAGATGAACTAAGTTTGGGTAGTCACTGCAAAAACTTAAGTTATGGCTATTCAGGATGAAGAAGCAAGTTTAGTTTTAGAAGAGTTTTAAGCTTGAGGGGTCTTAGAGGAG
The DNA here is from genome assembly GCA_907164525.1 of Lophiomys imhausi. Lineage (NCBI taxonomy): Eukaryota > Metazoa > Chordata > Mammalia > Rodentia > Muridae > Lophiomys > Lophiomys imhausi. The sequence continues at coordinate 535,987 of CAJQZJ010000102.1, read as the reverse complement.
ATGCAAAGAGGCTAGTTGTATCAGAAGAGGAGGGAAAAATCCCAAAGCATCTCAAAAAAGTCATAGACAGAGGTACATGGCTTATTATATCCATTAAAACTAGCACCTAGGGGCTATGTACCCAAACAAATGGGTAAAGGATGCTGAGAAGATTTCAACGAGTCTGCTCCACCCCAGAATTCAAGGAGGCCAACATGATCTACACAGTAGGCTCCACAATAGTCTGAGAAACAAGGTTAAGGCCTTCCCTCAAAAAAATAAAAACAAGAAACAAGAAAACAGAAGCATGATATAATATAGGCGTGATAAAGAAAAGGGGGTAGATTATTCAATCTTCTCATATATATATTTGTATATTGGTACAAAAGTAAGGTTAACTCCTTTTAAGGTATTGTACCTATGTAATTCTTAAAAATGTAATGTGAAGTTCTAGGTCTTTTGATAGCAACTATCACAAACTGTTTAGGATTATTAAGAAATACAAACTAGTAGTCATTCAAATTTGTCACTTTTTAGGTACTAGTTTAGTGTATCACAGATGTTTTCTAAGTTAATTAGAAATATATATTACTCAAATATATGGAGATAGGTAGATGGTCTTCACAAATCTCAAGATATCTGTAGAATATGGCATTTAAAGAGGTTTTCTTAACTTAAGTTTTTTTGATATTGAGACATGTCAGCTCCTGACAGCATTCCCCCCATTCTACTCCAAGTAGATGATGAACATCGAAGAATCTCCATTTGGAGATGGCTACATTTGTGGCAAGCTAGCTACCAGGCAAGAAAAAGCCCTTGCTTCAACTGTTAACAGAATGCTATCCAAAAAGGACAAAAACTTGGAAGCAGGTAAGTCGACAGCCTAGCTCTGCCAAGACAGGGTGCCAAGTCCTTCATAATTCCTGCTTTACAATTACTGTCTGTCAGAGATACTGGGCCAAAAGACTAAAGACAGATAATCCAACATTACAGAGAGAAACTAGGGACTGTCCAGGCAGCCAGTTGTCTGTTATTATTTAGTTCTGGAAGCTGTTTTGCTCTGCACTTTCTGTTTATTCACATGTATTTATCATTCTCAGGTCTGGTTGAAGACTACATACTATCTAACAGTTAAGTTTTCAGTTATTTAGTAATTAAAAGGATGTTCTAGGTCTACAAAGATGTTTTTAAGTTGGTAATGCAAGTTAGGATGGAAACTGAGTTAGGTATAGAACTTTAAACTCATTGAGATAGATAATAGAATATTCTTATTAGTTGCAAAATGAACTGGACATTGGGAATGTATGTTTTACCTTATAATTTTCATAATTGTGGCCTAATTGTTCGTATTAGTTTGTATTTATTGGACTAAAAGGAGATGTTGCGGGGGATACACCTTAAATAAAAAAATTAAAAAAAAAAAAGAAAGAAGCTTAGACTAGACCTAAACCTCCCAATACAAATACAGAGGATAGGCAACTTGATCTTCATACAGATTCCTTAGAAAGTTGGGTGTGGGGTTGGTCTCAGTCATGGACTTTGTTAGCTGTTAGTGGGGACATTATTCCTTAGCTGAGTTGCCATCTCAGGCCCCAGAGAAAGAAGAAGCTCTTAGCCCTCATGTGACTGATTAGCTGGTAATATACCTTAGAGCAGTAGTTTTCAACTCCTAACGCTGAGCCCCTTTACTACAGTTCCTCATGCTGTGGTGACCCCCAACCATAAAATTATTTTCATTGCTATTTCTTAACTATAATCTTGCTACTGTTACGAATTATAATATAAACATCTAATATGCAGGATATCTGATATGTTACCCCAAAGGGGTGGTGGCCTATATAGGTTGAGAACAACTGCTTTAGAGATTTAAAGAATTTAAGCTGTACGAAAAATTAATTTTTATAGGTAAACAGGTGAAAAAAATTTAGAATCTATTGAATAGTTTATTTGTAATTTTGTTATATCCCTAACTTCTTTATAAATGACTAATTAGCACATTAATATATCACACAGGTAGAACGCAAGTAATTTTAAAAAGTGTATTTTTGAAAATCTACTTATATAACAATACATCCTTTATTATAACAAGCTTGCAAGACAAAAAATAGCATAAGGAATAAAAAAATCCCCACTAATTTCAGCATCCAAAAACAACCATTGTTGGCATTTTGTTGTATCTTCCTTTTCCTAATGCACATATGCAAATACATTTTAAACAAACCTCAGTTTTCTAAATAAACTTTATATCCTGTTTCCAAAATCTAGTATCACATAATAAACAACTGTATTAATCACTATTTTAACTCATTATTTTAATGTCTGTATTATATTCTATCTAACAGGCAAATATTTTTCTCTTTCAATTTTTGTGGTGCAAGGGAGAGGATAGCAGGTCTTACGCATTAGGTAAGAGTTTCTCCACTAAGCTGCATTCCCAGAAACCTATTTACTTTTCTGTGGAGTGATTCTAGACATGAGGTCATTAAGTCAAAAGGATAAACACGTAGAGCCTCCTGACATGTGTTGTTTAACTCTTTCTACAAAGACAGTTATTATTTTAAAATCCTTGTGAAATTTTGGAACTCACAAAAAAAAATTGTGATTATTTTGTGCATAATTTTCTACAATTCAACACTGAGTAATGTGTAATTTATTAAACTTAAAATTATTAAAAATAATGGAAACGTATAAATTTGGGCAACTGAACAAGATTTAAGATAATTACCTCAGAAAACCAATTAAACAAAATTAGTTACTGAAATATTGAGAGTATAATAACTACACAAAGGATCAAGGTATTCTAACACTTTATTTTTACCCACATGGAAATAAGTCAGAACAGTATTCTCTACGCTCCTATTTAAGAAAATTATGAAGTATTTTGTTCAAATAGAAACTGTAAGATGGCAAGAGAGAGAGAAGAAAGAAATTCAATGCACCACATTCAGATAACACATTTGGATGAGGAGAAGCAAATGTGTTGAATGCTTTAATTATAAAGACAAGAGACACACTTTTACATGGTACAGTACCTGGTTAGAACTGGCTTTTTCAAGTCTGTCAATCATAATTTCAAATTGCAATGGTTTAATTTCCATCTTTCTGTTAAGTCTATTTAATAATGTCTCATCTTCTGAATCCATATCATAATCTGGTTGCTCGTTGTCTAAGTTAAAAGCTAGAAAAGAAAAGAAGAATTTTTCAAACTGAGTTGAAATTATGAAGTTATACACATAGTTTTAGAGACTGCACAATGACAGACATACTGTTTTACATGTGATTTAAAGTTTAATACAATAAAAACATCAACTGAGAAACTATTTTTAAAGTACCTCACATATGACAAAATATAAAATAGTAATTCTAACAGAGATGCACATGCCAGTGTAACAACACAGAACTATGAAAGAACATTAAAAATCCAGAAGTAAGCTTAGCAAAGAATATAATGTAAGTTATTGAAGATAAAATGTAAAATATAAGTAGTTTTAAAGGTGTTTGAATGGCAGACTAATTACAAAATAAATTAAGGCTAACGCCTACTCTTATTGTAAAACTAATAAATGATATATCTTACAATATTTTAAAAACTCCAGATACATTAAAATATAAGAAATTACAGATGGAAAAGTAAATGGACGATTTTAAATTAAAACATTACAAAAACTAACTTAAAATAATTGGCTACATAAAAATTTAAACTTCTACAAAGAGAGTGTTTAACAGTAAGCCAACAACAGAGAGCTGAGGGAAAGAAAAACCTAATACCTTAAAAAACAGGGAAAGACTTTTAGTGGAGAATAAATACTAGTGGACTTTTAAATATGCAAATTAAATACACACAAACAATAAATATTTTTCACTCATCAGTTAGACAAAGACATAAAAGTTGATATTAAGCTGTATTGGGCTGTGAGACAGAAATTATAAGCTGGTATTTATCGATTAAAATACAGTCTCTCGGACTTCGTAATTCCAATAACATAAATTTACATAGAAAAATATATAAAGTATTGCTTGTGACACCATGAGAAGTAAAAAAAATGCAAAATGAGCAGTCTACAAAGGAAAAGAGAAATGATGGCGTGCATACGCGGAGACTGTTAATGGAAGCCTGGGATGGACTTTGCTGTGAGCACTCATGGTGGGAGAGAAAGTAAAGAACATGAGGCGGAAGGCCAAGGTGTAGAAAGGACACGGGTGAATATATGTACATATGTTATAAGTGCACAGTATTTTTGAAGTAAAAAAAGAAGAAATTGCCAATAATTATCTACCTCTGGACAAGAAGAGCTCTCAGGATAGGAGTTCAAGAATGGAAAAGAGAATTACAACTTTCTCTCTGATATGTATCATTTGACATTTTAAAATATCTATGCCTTTACTGAAAAGACAAGAATGTATTGAAAATACTTGGTGAGATTTCAGAGTAAGAAAGACCAATCACCAGCATGCTGGTTATTTAACACTGCCTGCATATGAAGGTGGATCCATATGTAACTATCCTCCACATCTGTACCATTCAGAGATAGCATAACATTCTTAAGGGTAATTCCTAATAGTAATGATAGAAACAGAGGTGTGTGCTTATAAACTTTAATAACACCAGTCACTACAGATAACATTGGAACTCTATCTCATTCTTTAAAATATTTTACTACTAAAAACAACAAAAGTAAAAATAAATGTTAATCAATAGTTATAAACTTTTATAGCACTTACTACGGGCCAGGCAATGGCCAATGTGCTTTATACCTGCTAAAAGTCTTAGCCTCCCTATGTACTAGATATTTTATATCCCAATGAATCTTACATTCTAAAATTTTATAATGTTAATATATTTAACTTGCACTAAATCCTACACAATAAAGCTAGTAAGTCAGGAGTTCTAGCTATTGGTGAATTTATGACACACTATTCTATACTTAATTAATTTAAAAATATACTTGAATTTTTTTTAAAAATGTAGTTTTTATTTTCTATATATTGTTTAACTACATGATTATCATTTAATCACAAGTATGCTTTCAAAGTTATTCTACTTCATATCAAACTCAATGGGAGATATTATGAATTCTATGAATTATACAGATCACTAAACTCTTTCTTCCACAAAGAAAGTGCTATTTGCAGCTGTACACAATGAAACACCTTTACTATGCACACTAACAACAGTTAACTAGGTAGCTGATATAAGTAGAAGTTATTTTAAAGAAAGACTTTCCTAAATGCTAAGCAGTGTTAACCCAACATGTTATTTCCCACAGTAAACAGAAATTCCCAAAAGTTTAAGGGCAAAGCTATATATAAAATTGGCATGGTCATCTTGTACACACCTACCTAATCTTACTCACCTCTTGCTCCTCCACCTCCTATCTGCTCTATCTTCTTATTCTATTCTGACAAAAGCCAGCACCCCCACTTGTGAGGCAGGGGAAAGGACAAGAAAAGCTGGGAAATAGTTTAGAAAAATTAATGGTGAGAATTGACAAGAGATCTGACAATGTGCTAAATCAGAATCAGGGCAAAGATTGGCTTAAGCTAGCACCAGCACTCTAATTATTCTAGCATTACCATTTTCCTTTTTATTTGAAAACTGTACAAGAATCATTAGAAATTTAGACTTTCTGCTGTTTCCAAAACAGATACATGCGCTTCAGCATTCTGTTTACTTCATCCTTGGGTTCTTTATGTTATGATAGAAAAAGGCAGACAGACTCTCTTGTAAAAGCTGTCACTATTTCTGTCATAGTACTGTCATAGAACTGGGGTGAAATGAGTACTAAATGCTGTTGGCTAAAAGAGCATTTGTTAAATATGGTATGAAAAGAGACTCTTTTAAACTATAAGCAGAGTATTTTTAATTTATTGATACCTCAGTTTATGAAACCCAGAAAACATTTCTTTCTTGTTATGAAAACAAATGATATAAACAATGGGTTAGTGTTTACAGGCCAGTCAACCAACCTACCAACCAACCAACCAAACAAACAAAAAAAAATTTCAAGATTTCTTATGGTAAAAGGGTATCAGCAATGAAATGAAAAAGAAACACAAGATGATTCAAGCATGTGAATAATCACACAGAAGGAAAAACAAAGTGGGAAAGAAAGCAGAAAATTCTCTGCAGTGTCCACCAAGAAAGTTCAGTTATTTTCTGTAGGAAGAGCAACAGCTTCTGCATGGGAAAGAAATTAATATAATTTCTTGACAGAATATATGAAGTATTTATCAGCTGAATGGTTATAACTTAGGGAATATGTGGTAGGACCAGGGAAATTGAGCATAGGGATTTCGGAATAACAAAAAGACAGGCCTCTCAGGTAAAAAGATATGAGTGGATCCAGTTACATCCGGATGATTGACATTGACGGGGATTCCAAGAAATGACCACCAAAAGGCAAATCATGTGAATTTGGACAAGGGCATACCATAAGCCCACCAAGAACCATGGCAACAAGAGGCCAGAGTTCTCGCTGAGAATGCACATAAGTAGAGAGCGAAACAAAATACGCCCTTTGGGCAAAGATGGACCATTTTCGTACAACTTGGAAAACTGCCGCAGACTTTGGATTGGACTGAGCAGTGGAGCGAGACCCTTGGAGGCCGAAAGCATCTGAATGGTGAGCCTAATAAACTTTTCATGTTGCAAATAAGTGGGTCCTAGGACTGAAGAGACAATTCTTATAAGAGCCACCCCACTTCAATGGTCATTATAAACTGCCTTAAGATCTGACAAACGAGATTCACCGACTATTAATACTGAAAGATTTGGTGGAAATCAACCACCCATATGGATCCATGCCAACATGCCAAAAATTAATCTAAGAGAACATCCTTTTAAGAAACTTTAGAGTTAAGTGGTTTTTTTTTTAAATAGATATTAGGGTTTGTAGATTAGGTCTTAGAGTTAGGGTTCAGGCTTTAGGATAAGTAATTGTTAGGTAATTGTTAAGCATTAGTAAATATATGGTTGATGAATAAAAATTTACTATTATAGGAATATATGCCTAGTTTGGCCAGGAATATCTTTCAAAGTCATTTTGCATTTCACCATATTCATAGCCAAGTATCTAATTAGCACAGCAGCCTAATGGAATGAAAACACATATAACCTGGAAGACCAGATATCCAATAGCTGAAATGCAGTGAGATGGTTTCAGACTGAAGTAGCTAACTAGGCATGGTATAAAATGAGAGGTAATCAATTCAGTGGCACCAGTTACAGTGAGGCAGTCGCTGTCATCACTTCACAGTATCATTATCAATATGACTGTTAATTGCTATATAATATCATGCTCATTACATGTTGTACGATACAGATAGACATTTATCATCTTCCTCTATTTTTCTTCTCAAATCTCCAGGAATGGTAACTAGCTTAGTTCCCCCCCCCCCCCCCCCCCCACAGTTTCCTCTTGACTGGTGAAGCTGGGAGAACTTAATTAGGTGTACATTCTCTCATGTCCTCCCTTTTGTCTTTCTTCCCCTCCCTCCCTTCCTGACCTCCAATGAATCCTAAGAGCAAGAGGCTGAAGTTCCTACAAGTGAATACCTCCTGTCACTGACTCAGTAACAAGTAGTATGGTAAGGGTGTCTAATGCAGATCTTAATTAGAAAGTCCTTTAAGACACATTTTTTTCTCACTTTCTAATAATAGCACTATTACAGCTATGTCTGTTTTTCAGTTTTAAAGTAGAAAAGGGAAAGGAATGGTACTTTGCTCAATATAGTAATTTAAACAGTAGATATTTTCTCCTACTGCTTTTTGCTTGTTGATGCCAAAACATTCTATTTTCTATAATTTAGTTTCTATCTCATGGTCTTTAGACAATAAAACCCCACGGTTTACTTTACTCACCTACTCACACTTTTTATTTACACATGAGTGCAGCAGTATGTGTTGCGTGACTATTCTGACATACTGAACATGTCTATCAGAGTGGTTAAAAATCAAAGCTTTACAAATAACAAAGCCCATGCTAATCATTTCTCTATTATTTGTGAATTCAGAACTCTTGACACAAACTGTCTTCATATTTATAGATGTCTACCTTGCCCTGGACCCTATTTTAGTAGTATCTGACACTCTTCCATAGGGGAATTATACCACATATATTTTTTCTAATCCATAAATCCAGAAAAGTATTTTTATCTTTGTATATATCATCACTAAGATTCTGGAAGTGCTTTTTTTTTTAATCACTATGCAGCAAATCACAGTGAATCTCAGCATCCAATCTGGTTGGATTCTGAAGGAAAGCTATTTTATTTTCTCTCCATTTCCTGTTGCCTAGAAGGTATGAATTCACTAGATTCTCCCTATAGTCTGTGGTTTATGTCTTTTGTTATTCAGAAACTTAAATTTTTATTAGTCTTTGCCTTTATAGTTTCTGTTCCTTGCATTAACAATTATTTTTGGGGCAAGGGAGATTGCTCAGTCAGTGGGGTGCTTGCCATACAAGTATTAGGACCTCCCACCTGAACTATTTCTGGCACACATGTAAACAACCAGGTTTTGGCAGTCCCTATAACTGAGCAGCATGAGGTTGGCTGGGTCTATCTGCCTTCCTAAGGTCCTAAAAGAAAGGACTTGGAAAATTCAAGTCTTTCTTCTTTTCTGTTCTGTCTTTGGAATACCAGCCAGAATCTAAGCATGCTTTCTGTTGGGGGGAGAACTGGGGGAGTTTGAGGCTTCCTTGCTCATTCTCAAAAGATCTCCTCCCCTCCATGGGGCTGCTTGTGGGCCTTATGTGCCTGAACCCCATGTAAAGGCATGCCCTTACCCCAGCTTCTCTTCCAAAGAGCTGCTGAGATTTTTCAGCTTGCCTGTCCTGTTTTTGTTTGTTTTTTACTCCAATAAAACTGTCCTTGAACTTAAAGAACAAAACAGGCATGGTGACATATGCTTATAATCTCAGTGCTAAGGATGCAGAAGCAGTGTACTACCCAGTCAGCCTAGCCTAACTGGGGAGTCAAAGGCCGGTGAGAGAGCCTGTCTCAAAGTTCAAGGTGAATAGTTCCCAAAGATTAACATCTGATAACCTAAGGATAACCTCTGTCTTCTACATGCACAGACAGACACACACACACAGTGTTCATTTTTAAATAATAAAGATAACTTTATATAATTTCTTCTAAAACCATTAGTTTTGCTCTTCATATTTATTCTTTATTTTGAAATTTCCCATATGGAAAACTAACTGTCCTAGTACTACCTACCAAATATTTCCATCCTTTAACAATGATCTCCAGGGCCTCTTTAGTCTTTGTGATGATTAATATTGTCAACTGAGATAAGTCTCTGGCCATCACTGTGAAGGAGTATTTAGATTAAGTCAACTGAGGCAAAGATTCAACCTAAATATGGGTAGCACATTCCACAGGCTGGGATTCTTGGCTGCATAAAAAAAGAGAAAGCTAGCTGAACACCAGTATCCATTGCTCTCTGCTTCCTGACCCCAGATGCAATGTGACCAGCAGCTCCCCGTCCTTGTCATTTCTTACTTCATGATGGACTGTCCTTCCTAAAACCATGGGCCAAAATACACCCCTTTCCTTACACTGCCTTTGTCAGGGACTCTGTCAAAGCAAGAAGACAACTAAAACAGTCTAACATCAAAGTTCCACATACATATGAGAGTCTTCCTGAAAATTTTATAACTTTTATTCATTTATTTATTTATCATTGAATGAAAGATTAATATTCCAAACCATGATTTTAGGATGGTATTAATTTACAAGGAAAACAGAGAATGGTGGTAGGGGCAGTTGGAAAAGAAAGAACCGTGGACACAGGGAAACATTTAATTTCTTTGAATACAGTCAGTATTATTACCTTTAGAACCAGTAAATATTTTAAATAATAACAAAATAAAATCATGGAAATCTTTTCTAGAATAAAAAAACTAAGTAGAACAATTAAATACAAGTATCTTTAAGAAAAAAAGTCAACAAAAAACTTTGGAACTATTTTCAGAAATTATATTGTTGGTGGAAGTGCTGGTATTATTTGCTCTGGCACTGTTATAGTGTCACAGGACATAAAATATGGAAATAATGCAGATATCCAGCAAAAGTGACTGTGACACACAGAAGAAAGTTGTTAAGGACATAAAGCTAAAATCTTGTAGTGTTACTGCATTTTGACTTAGACAGACACCCCTATCTTGTAATCTTGAATTAGACTAAGATACATTATTTTGTACACACACTCACTTTTTTTGGGGGGAGGGGCAATGGTCTCACTATCTAGCACTGACTGATCTTATCTTTAAAATTTTTAAGGTATTTTTCAGACATTAGGTCCATTAATAACCTTAGAGACAGAATGGGGGTGGTGGTGACTATTGTAAAGTGCTTCCCTTTCGAATATGAGCACCTGAGTTCACCACATAAAAACACCAGGCATAGAACCGTATGCCTGGGAAGCTAGAAGAATTCCTACTACTCACTCACTGGCTAACCAGTCTAGCCTAATTGGTGAGCTTGAGCCCAAAAGAAGCCCTCCCTCAAAGGAGTGAACAATCTTCCTGAAGATGACACCCAAGGTTGTCCTCAGGCCTCTACACGCACATGTGCACATGCACACGTGTATATGTATATACACCCACACACACCAAACAAACAAATAAAAAACTTAGAAACAATGATCAGCCCAAAGCATAAGTAATTATGAGCCATCTTCTAGTTTCCAAACACCATTTCCCACAAAAAAGCTCAATAAATCTTGTAGAAATGGCTATTTTCAGATCAGGGCAAGGAAGTGTACAAGGTTTGCAACTTTGTTTTCTGGGATGCCAAAGTCATGGGAAAGAGATATGAGAGCTAAGTCAATAGGTCATACACTCAAAGCAGGTAGAAATAAATATTAATAGGCATAAGAACAACAATGGCTTGAAACATAATAAAATATGTATATCCCAACAATCCAAAATGATTCTAAAGTAAAACTCCACACTCTCATAGTCACCTCTGTAGAGTAGCAAGAAGCTAATCCCCTTGAGGCAGTAAGCAGATTTTACTTGCCTCTCCTGCTGTCATGTCCCACTGCGCTGACCCACTTATAAGGAGTAAAACAGTGATAGTCTATCATTCCTTTTGGTTTATTTTGGCTGGAATACTTCAACAGAGACACTGTCTACCTCAACTAGTTACAGATCTTGAGAAATGATAAGTCAGGATTCAAGCTTGGTTCCTGGTTACAGGAATCTGAAGAGACTATCCATGTGTAACTTTTCTGATCCTAATTTGAAAAATAATCTAAACTTTTTTTGTATCCTTAAATAACTCAATTGGTGACACAACAATGGAAAGAAACCAACTGTTTAAATATAAAGAAATAGATTAATCATAGAATACCGTGCACAATGACTAGGTATTTGATAACATTAAGAGACGTGTGATAAACATGACTGTGGAAGTATTGCAACAGTATTGTGAAGGTACTTCGGTGTTCCCAAATAAGACAATATTGAAGGAGCTATCAAGACACTGGAGAGAAGTGATGTACGAGCACGGTGAACAATACTGGCCACCTAAGCAGACCTAATTCATTACTATTTCATCTACTTCTGTATATGATGAAAATCTTCTATAGTGAAAGGTTTAAAATATAGAAAGGCTATATAAATAATTCCTTTAAAAGTTCCAAAGAAACTAAACCCAGGGACAATTCTTTATTTTTATTTTATTTATTATTATTCTCTCCTTATGGATGTGCATGCATATGGCATGGTGCATTTGTAAAGGTGGAAGGACTTTGTCCAATTTGTTCTCTCCTTCCTCCTAATGTGGGTTCCAATTATGGAACTCAGGTCTTCAGGCTTGTGCCATCTGTCACCAAATGCTTTTATCTGCTGAGATGTCTCACTGGCTTCCAAAGATAATGCTTATAAAAAGATATTTAACCTCACCTATAATTGATTTAAACAAAAATTTAAATGAATACTACTTCATAACCTATTAAACTTAAAAAAAACTTGTAAAGTCTGAAAATGACTAGTACTGATAAAAATAAAAAAAAAAATTTTCATACACAAATGGGGAAAAATTGGTACAACCAGTGTGGAAAACGGTTCTCCTATGTCTAGAGTGAAGTTAAACACAGACTTTGCAGAGGACTCAGGGACTCCAATTTTAGATGGATATGCCACAGAAGTTCTCATAGGTGAGGGCACAGTGGCATATGCACACTCTTTATATCACTACTCATAAAAGAAAAACTTCGGAAAAATTTCCTAAGTGTTCATTTTTAGGAAGGGATAAACTGAGATTATATGTACAAAAATATCAGTTTTGGGTTCAAATTTCCCCAGCACATACATACACACACATGGCACAGTTACAAAATTTAAACTTCTGTTCATGTTAAAAAAAAAAAAAAAAAAAGCTGACACAGCCAGCAGGGTGACTCATTTGGTAAAAGTGCCTGCTGCACACGTGTGCCTGACAATCTGAGATCAATTCCTGGAAGCCATGCAAAAGTGCAAGGAAAGAACTGACCCAAAAAGTTGTCTTCCGACCTTTGTATTTTGGTTCTGACAGTTACTCCCTCTGAATAACAATTTTTAAAATAATTAAAGACAACACAATGTTTCTTGCAGATCTACTCACAAGAGTCAAAATGTCTTTGTAGTGAAGCAGTAAATGAGTAGAGCAATGGATTTATGGTCAAACAATGTATAAAATCGGGTAACTGATAGACTTGAAAAATTGCAATGCAATTATGCTGAGTTTGAAAAAGTCAATTCTAAATGTTACACACTGTATATTCTATTAATATAACATTCTTAAAGTCTCAAATAGCAGGAAGTAATACTCTATTGCAAAAATAATGCCTCTTTCTTCCTCTATGCTAGCAAAGACACCTCTTGTATCAACCACTAATTGCATTTTTCTGGCTTCTTTAAACTAGTCAATACACAATATGCTTCTGATTCACGAAGCTTCAAGTTACAAAGGCTTCACATATATGAGAAGGGATGGCATTTATTGAGTATGAATTTATGATTTTTTAAATTATTATTCTGCATTCATAACAATTGTAATTTAAAGCAAAACCCATAGGAAATATATAGTAATGAATGGGCCGTGTTAAGTAGTGATCGGTAATGGCACAGAGTCCTTCTTAGCCTATATGTCTTACTGTTTCTGGGACAGGCGATTGTAAGTAAGTCTCTAGTAGAATATAATTATTTCTTTAGCTGAAGCACACTAAAATAAAGAACAATGACCTCCAGCTTGTTTAGATAAAACTTGACAATATAAGAAATACTATACTTTGAAAGAAGAATTTGAAAATACCATCAATATAAAGACTAGTAAGTGCTAGAGTGCCGTATGTGTCACCAAGCAAACTAAAAATTGATGCTTTATATGGCCAAGTAAGCCACTCAAGAGTGGCTGGCTACTACCTCCAGGACACTAAAAATGCATGCATCCACACAAAATAATAAACTGGAACCCGGTCCTATAGGGTTCCAGTTGAGACAAGCAGACTATAAAAAGAATGCTTGCAGGAGCCCTGGAACAAAAATGCAACTTGATATTAGTTCAGGGCTGTACAAGGCCAGAAGGGAAAAACCTTACTCACAGGCCTCTGGTGTTGTTGAAAGGGCTTATAAATGAAGTAATCAGACTACCATCTTTGCCCCACCTCACTCAGGATGTTAATTATTTTCCCACATCTCAGCTATCCTAGTGGAGAAAAGTCATGGGAGAGTTAGGGATAACAATCACATATTATTAGCACTACTTTACTTTCCAGCAACTATTGTCAGATTACTTAGTTACATCAGAAAAATGTGCAGTATGAGAGAAAGCACAACCAGCCTGCATTACTAAAGTCAAAATGGTTAGTTTTATCTGGATCCCCTGTCATATTTTTCTTTTAAGATTTTAGATAAAGGGCAGAGAGACAGATCAAGTGGTGCAGAGGACCCAAGTCTCACTCACAGCACCTACATAATGGCTCAAAGCTCTGTAATCCCAACTTTAACTGTAGTAGATACAAAGGCATGCACGTGGTACACAGATAAACATGCAGGTCAAAATAGTCCTATACATAAAATAAATGAACTTAAAATAAACTTTTAAAAGATTTTTAAATGATACAAATTCTAAATAGCATTCTTTGTAAATGAAGTATTTATAAACCTCACAATCAATAATAAAATGAGGAAAGTATATATTCAGAGGCAAAAATCTGTATTTATTTAATATGTATATATATACACACACACACACACATACACAGAGGACTGTGTATGTCCAACTTGGTTACGATGGGTGTTTTTACATTTCTCTTACAGTGAAACACATAAATACACTGGCCACCTATTATAACCCTCAATTATATCGTCACACTCCCTTATCTGTGCGGCACACCCACACTGCTGTGCACCCACCTTCAGAAGGACTTGCATTCTCTAGTCCATCTCCCTCTCCCTTTTCTCCTCATGCTATAGAATCTACAGTAAAGACACTAATTACTGTTGCAGAGACGTGATGGAAGAGAGCTATACAGGAAACCTTATGACTATCAGGGTTCTCTTCACAAATGGACTTTGTGGCTAGCAGGCTTGGAAAAAAATGTCTGAACTGTATTCTTTGAATTACTTTGACCATATTAAGTCTGTATTTTGAACTCCAGAGTGACACGACAGGACTGTGTTCTGAGAACCACAGTTCTAGTGCTCTAAAACATCAGAAATCCTACATGTATCTAATGTAAATTACCCTGAATTTCAAGAATTTGTACATTTTTCAGGTCCTCAGGCTAAAATAACTTTTAAAAACAGCTACTGAAAGTTAGAGAAACAAGTAAAGTGCGATGCTTGGAGCTCTCCAAGGTTCTGATTCAACACCTGATTCTGGCTGAGAATCATTAATCAAGTCAGTCTGAATGTGAGGAACCAGGATTTTTAACAGTGATTCTCCCAGATTTCTTAGAATTATAAGACTTAGCCAGAAGTAGTAGTGTTCATACCTTTCTTCTCCAACCTACATAGAAAGCTAACTGCAACCAAGTTCAAAGCTACTTCTACAATGTTGTGTAATGAAATCCAAACAACCACTGACTAATTTGATTCTTAAAAAGCTTTAGAATCGGGCGGTGGTGGCGCACGCCTTTAATCCCAGCACTTGGGAGGCAGAGGCAGGCGGATCTTTGTGAGTTCGAGGCCAGCCTGGTCTACAAAGTGAGTCCAGGACAGCCAAGGATACACAGAGAAACCCTGTCTCGAAAAAAAAAAAAAAAAAAAAAAGCTTTAGAATCAGAATTACCCTTGGTCATTTTGGTCAGACAACTATCTATACTTTTCGGCCACTTAAGAAAATTCATGTTATATAAATAATAAATATCACTGGCCAAAATTAATGGCAATTACAAGAACTATAAGCAATGAGAATAAGCAAGTTGGTAACTTTACTTCTTTCAAGTTGGGATTCACAGTCTGGCAATATGGCAAAGCAAGGAACACTCGCCCCTTTTCCTTTCCGGACACATCCTGGGCTATAGCGGCTCAGTAGTAGAGCACTTGCATAGCATACACAGAGCCCTAGGGAATGCTGAGAGCAGGAGAAGTCTTCTCCATGAAAGAGAACACCAATTCGTTACCCATTATCAATGGTCAGCTCGAAAACATCACAGAGTTGGAAGCGTGAAAATAATTTTATTTCCCATCTATGATTTTCTCAGTCTTCCTTCTCTCCCTTAAGATTCTCATTCTTTTGTTGCTTTGCTATTCAAGAGAAAATTCTGTGAGGGATAGTAATAGTTCTGAAAGTAAAAATGCTCCTAACATCTGAATAATAGCTTCATTGTTATCAAGAGAAATAGAAGACACAGGTACCAGAATAAAACCAAGGTTATCATTAAAGGAAACTAAAACTGGCTGATGGTGTATAGGGACTATTTGTACCACTTTTCTCTAAATAAAAACTTCTACTTCCAAAATAAAGGATTTAATAATTTAATTTAAAAAATATTATGGTAGTTCAGGCATGACATATACTGGAGAAAAAACACTGTGCTAATTACTAGAGAATGCTGACAGCAGGAGAAGTAGTTTTTTCCATGGACCAGAACACCAACTGGTTATTCACTATCAAATGGTCAGTCTGAAAACATGCATATGAATAATATTATGCAGACTGAGAAGGTTGCATTAGTGACTATATATGCATATGTATACACACACACACACACACACACACACACACACACGAAAAGGTAAACAAACAAAAACTAACAAGATCATACTTAAAGTCACTGTCACCAAAGCTGGAGAGACAGGGAGGTGAATTCAGAGAATCAGGAACCAGTTTAAGTTTGATGTATGCCTAAGGAATGACTAGAGGTGTCTTGGACAAGTCTAAGCATTCAGTCATGGGGAGCTGCATATTTTCTTTCACCTTCAAGTATCTGAATAGGTCCTCAGTGAATACAGGGTCCCTCTGTGCTTCTGGTGGGAAAGGAAGGGGAAGCATTTGGAAATACACCAGAACATTTAGTTCTTAGCAAATGCTGAACATGAACTATTTCACCAGAGCCTAATCTGTTGGGGTTTTATCATAACATCCTGATCTAGTGGAAGAGAAAAACCAATTCCAGAGGCTTGGTGGGCACAGTCCCATTACTTGCCCTACCAAAAGGACATTTAAAGACAGACACACAGACAGACAGACAGGAGAAGAGAAGAGAAGAGAAGAGAAGAGAAGAGAAGAGAAGAGAAGAGAAGAGAAGAGAAGAGAAGAGAAGAGAAGAGAAGAGAA